>MU227527.1:7320359-7335529 GCA_018584345.1 Thuja plicata | reverse complement strand
AGTACCACCTAGTTATGGAATGTTATTATCTAGACAATGGTCTAACTTGGTAGGTGGTAATATACAATTAGACCTATCTTATGCTTCTATTCCAGTTAATGATAGGATTGTGAGGATTGATAGGGAAACAAGGTTTACTTATATCATTGAGGAAGTTGATCCAAGTCAAGTTACATACTTTTGCCACACAGATGTAGAGAATTTTCAAGTACGTATTCATAAAGATATTATTGAAAATACTAATCCTATTGAATTACATGATAAAGAAACTAGTACTTGAATTTGGAAAATGTTTTTCGATGGATCATGTAGCAAAAGTGGTAATGGAGCAGGTGTAGTTTTCATATCCCCAAATGGGAAATCTTTTAAATATTCCTTTTTGTTAGCCTTTGAATGTACTAACAATACTGTAGAATATGAAGCACTTCTGCTAGGCCTAAAAATAGCAAGTAAGCATGGTATCAAAATTCTTTCTGTATATGGTGATTCTGAGCTTCTTGTATCTTAGATTAGGGATAGGTTTGTTACTAAGAATCATACCCTAAAAAGGTACAAGAATGAAGTTTGGGATTCTATAGAATGCTTTGATGATTTTTCAATCACTTGGGTAGATAGATCTGAAAATATTCTTTCTGATTTCATGGCTAACCTAGCAGTGAAGCATAATGATATTCCATGTGAAGATATTGCACAGGCAGAGATCAAATCAAGACCTGCAGTACCTGATAACATTCAAAATTGGAAAGTTTTTGATGATGACAAAGACATCATAAAATTCCTAGCATGTGAAGAAAGGTATGAAGACAGTCTATTTATTTAATTGCTTATGTTGAAATAGTAGAAGGAAAAGAGACTTTATTTGGGAAAGAGATCATTCATCTTAAGAATAATAAAACCCCAAAGGGGCTTGTGGCATTAGGAAGAATGTTCGATAATAAATACTCTAAGAATGAAATCAAAATAGAACAAACTCCTGTAGAAGAAGTAGAAAAGATCAATTTGGGAAATGAACATACCCCCAAAGAAGTCCTTATTGGTAAGAAACTAACTCCAAAAATCAAATCAGAGATTATAGGCTTGCTTAGAAAGTACAGACATGTTTTTACTTGGTCCTATGATGACCTTAAAGCATATAGGGAGGACTTATTCCAACATGAGATACCCCTAAAGCCAGATGCAAAGCCTTTTAGACAAAGGCAAAGACCCATAAACCCAACTTTGGCTCCTAAGATGAAAGAGGAACTAATAAAGATGAGAGACGCTGGCATCATAAAGCCAATTAGGCACTCTACTTGGGTTTCAAATCTGGTACATGTTAGGAAGAAAAATGGAGATATCAGACTTTGTGTGGATTTCAGGAACTTAAACATATCTTCATGAAAGGACAACTATGCATTACCTAACATGGAAGCATTATTACAAAAGATTACTGGTAATGAGTTGTTATCGATGATGGACGGGTTCTCTGGGTATAATCAGGTGAAGGTCAAAGAGGAAGAAAAATATAAGACAACATTCACCACACCTTGGGGTACATACATTTACGCAAGGATGCCATTTGGACTTACGCATGCCGGGGCTACATTTCAGAGAGCCATGGGTGTGGCTTTTGAGGACTTCATTGATGTTATTATGGAAATATATCAAGATGACATCACAACTTATTCCAAAAGGGCAGAAGACCATTGCAAGCATTTAGAACAAATCTTCAAAAGAGCCCTTGAATATGGGATATCCTTAAACCCAAAGAAATGTCATTTTGGGGTAACTGAAGGTAAACTCCTTGGGCATATCATATCTAGAGATGAAGTGAGGATAGATCCAGAAAGAATTGAACCAATTAACAAGATTTAGATTCCTAAAAATGTTAAGGGGATTCAATATTTCTTTGGACAAATCAACTTTGTGAGAAGGTTTGTCTCAATTTTTTTAGAAATTGTTGAACCTATTGCAAAGATGTTAAAGAAAAATGCAGTTCTAAAATGGACAGATGAAGCCTTAGAGGATTTTGCTAACATTAAGAAAGCAATCAAGGAAGCTCCAGTTTTAAAATCCCTTGATTTCTCAAAACCTTTTCAACTATTCTCTTTCGCTTCCTTTCACACCATTGCAACTGTCCTATTATAGAAAAATGATGGAGGACATGAGCAACCGATAGCTTTCTTCAGTAAGACTTTACAAGCTACTGAGTTAAACTATGATATACATGAAAAGCAAGCTTATGCATTAGTAAAGGCAGTAAATCATTCATGCCTTATCTAGTTGGAGCTAAGATTGTGGCATACGTACCTAATGCAGCAACTACGGAAATATTGAGGCAATCAGAAGTCACAGGTAAAAGAAGTAGATGGATAAATCAAGTTCAAGAGTTTGATATTGAGATTTAAATCACTAAGTTAGTAAGAGGTCAAGGGTTGGCTAAACTCATGGCAAAAACAAATTTGGATGCAACCCAAATAAACCAAGTGGATTTGGATAACTCAGGAACTAGCACTGAACATTGTCCATGGTACACAAATATAGTTTACTTCTTAAAACATATGAAATGTAAAGAGGGTTTAAATGATAATCAGAAAAGAACTATAAAATTGCAAGCATCAAGGTATGTACTGATTCAAGGAGATCTGTATTGGAAAAACAATGATGGTATCCTTTTATTTTGTCTAGACACCTATAAGGCCAAGTCAGTTATAAAGGAATTACATGATGGGGTATGTGGTGGTCACTTCTCAGCTAAAACAACAACTCATAAGATATTGCAAGCAGGGTATTATTGGCCTCATGTATTCAAGGACTGTTATGAATATGTTAAGAAGTGTGAATCTTGTCAGAAATTCTCTTGGAAACTAAAATACAATGGTGCTTTGCCCCTTATACCTTTACAAACTGAGGAACCTTTTAAAATGTAGGGAATAGACTTTATTGGGGAAATTGAAGATGCTTTGAGTGGAGGTCACAAGTGGATACTGGTTGTGACAGAATACTTTACAAAATGGGTTGAAGCTATACCTACGAGACAAGCTACAAGCAAGGTGGTCATCAAGTTTTTGACAGACAACATACTTACCAGATTCGGGGTACCTTGTAAGATTCTTTGTGATAATGGCATGTGTTTCAGATCAAAGGAATTTGTAGAATTTTGTGAAAAATATGATATTAACTTATCATACTCATCCCCGTATCACCCGCAAGGAAACGGTCAAGCAAAATCAAGCAATAAGAAAATACTAAAGATTATCAGAAGGATGCTAAGCAATAAAAAGAAAGCATGGGATTCAAAGCTAGGTCTAGCTTTGTGGGCAGACAGGGTAACAATGAAAAGGTCAACAGGTTTTGCTCCTTATGAGTTGGTTTATGGAAAACAAGCGAGGTTACCTTTGAACAATCTCCTACCAGTTTATAGATTCATCCAGGAAGAGGAACTTGAGGATGCAAATTTTATGGAAGATAGGTTGAACCAATTATCAGAGCTAGATGAGATGAGAAGAATGGCGCAAGAAAGGAATCTTCATCAACAATGACAGATTAAGACCCTTCATGACAAAAGAGCATTAGACAGACCTTTTAGAGAAGGTGATTGGGTATTAAAATGGAATGCAAAAGACCAAGACAAGGGAAAGCATGGTAAGTTCAAAGCATTATGGATAAGACCTTACATGGTCATCTCGAAAGCAGGTGAGAATTCATATTATCTACAGGATACTGATGAAGTCATTCAGGAGTTCCCAACTCATGGTCAGTATTTAAAACCCTTTTTCTCTTGAAAGTAGGAAGTATTCTCTAACTTGTATATTATTTTATTTGTTTTAAGCATTATGATTTTCTTCTCATTATGGTTTGCTTTTCCAGAGATAACTGGACTCTCACTGCATCCAGGCATGAATGCACGTCCCCAATAAGAGCCATTGTTGACACTGAAAATTTTAGGTTCAAAAGGAACGAGACATCAGGGAAGTATAGTATACATTTTTCATATTTTATATGATTCCCCTTTGTTGATAATTAAAATGATAAAAAGGCGTGTATGCATATCTTATTTTCAATAAATTTAATGCATGTATATTTTGAAATAAAATAATTATAAAATAAAAATAAAAATAGTTAAGTAAAAAGGTGGCGATCGGGAGTTGAACACTCAACCTCTCTAGCCGACCTTTTTTCCTACCTATTTACCCTCCTACCCCGTAACTAGTTAGTCTATTGTTTTCTTCGAGAGGGTTAGGAGAAGATACTTATTTGTTTTAGTTTTCATGTGCAGGTGAGAAGTTAAAACAACCTTTTACACAGGGAGTTATCTCTTCCTTAATTAACTTTTAATTAAATATGAATTTCTCTATGTGTTTATCTATTTTTTCAATTTTAGGAAAAAGAATGGGGAGAGGGAGTTGAACACTCGACCTCTCGACCCATTCCTTTTCTTACCTAACTACCCGACCCTACCCCTACCAATTGCTCTATATTACTCTTCGAGAGTATGTATGTAATTAAATGTATAAATTAAAGATATTCTTATCTCATGTGAAATAAATGTTAAAATAAATTTGTTTATGAGATAGGAATTACGTGTGTCATAGTTACCCATTTTTATTTTTATTTACCCCCAAAACCCTAAAAGTAAAACTATATGATGAAATAAAGGTTAAATTTGATGGTTATTAATTTGTTTAGGGTTTTTGTATATTTTGATGTTAAATTTTTTTTTCTTTTTCGTATCCTTAAATGCAATTTGACATTTTCACCTAATGTATTTTTAACATTAATATTTTACCAAAAAGGGGGTGAAAAGGTTTTTATTGTACTTTATTTAAAATCTAGTGATGTGTAATGTAAATGTTTCTTTTTGTATATGTGACTATTTAGGGTTTGCCATTTATTCTTTAGTTGCAAATCCCTAAAGAGTATTTTTTCCTTTCTTTTTCATTTTAATTTTAGGGTGTTAATAATTTTACCTTACTATTTGTATGAATTAGTTGATTTTTAAATATGTATGTTTAGGGTTGCTTTTAAGTGAGTTCTTTTTAAAAAATTCCCATAATTACATATATTTTTATGGTTGAAATATTATTTTATATTAGAAATATTTTGTAGCATTAGGGTAATTGTTTTATAAATTTAATCTTAAGAGGATTGATTTGATCTTTAAGGTCAAAGTTAATTTTTCATCAAATGGATCATAAGACATTTTCCCTAATATTTTCAAGATATCTCTATTTTGAATTTTACATTATGATAAGAGAATATTTCTAAATATAATGTTTTTATTATTAAAGTCTTTTATGATTTAATAATCAAAGTGATTCCTTATATTGTTGATAATTTATGAGGATGGTATAGAACATAATGTTAAATTTCTATTCCTCACATTGTTTATCAAATGCATGTATTAAAATTTGGCATGGAATTATTTTTGATTAATTCTTAATTAATAAATAAATAATTATGATTTTGAGAGAGCCTCATATAGTATGAAAGTAATAAATTTTATTTTGATTATCTAATCTTTGGTGTTTTCGTGCAGGTAATTGAATATCGAGTTATTATGCACGGAACACTTAAGATCACTAAATCTATTTGTACGAGGAATATTTTTATTAACAACCATTATTATGGTTTAATGTATTTTTTTTAAGGGTTAGTTGCTAAGATTAGGTTTTTGTGAAATGGTATGTCTTTTCACAAAAAACCTTTGAATAATGTATAAATGTTGAGTCAAAATAAACTAAGATGATTACAATACGATGATTTTTTGACACGACACAATTGGGGAAACTCTCCTGAATTACAGATTTGAATCTAATGTCCAAATGCTCGAATGGGAATAACAGATAAGTCCTTATGTTTTAATGTTAATATAGTCTTCTTTATTTTCAATTAGTTTCTCAGATTACTCTATGAACCAGAGTATCCTATTATATCCTTTATTTGATTCATTCATTTATGGTTAATTTATACAATCTGAATAACAGTTGCATGGTCTGAGAACATGTCATTGTTCCTATTGGGCTCTTAAGTTGAGTTAAAATCCATAGGACTAATTGTATAAGTTATTTTAGATATTTGTTTCAATTGAGGTCAGTAGGATGATGGTCTCGCTTTACAGGAGTGAGTTACTTTAAAACCGTCTTTGTTTATATGTAAGATTGAATATAAATGACTCTATTCCCAATTCAGCATTAGGCATTGATCTCATTTTCATTTGTAATTGGCATTTTGTTCTTTCTGTAATTTATACGTTATATCTGTTATCTTCTTTACAAAGCATTCAATTAGGTTTTAATAGTATTTTTAGGCTTCAGTTTAGATATCAAACTATTTAGTAGTTAGGAGATCAAGTTTTTATCCTCCGAGGATTTTTAACCCCTTTGGGAGGAATTGCTTTTGTTTGTGTACACGTTTGTGCAGATAGGAAGCACCTTTTTAGGCCTACCAGCCTTGGCTCAATCGAGTCAGAATTGTAGAGGCATTTATTTGTGCCTGTCAGTTGGCCTCAAAATGATCCAGCATTTTCGAGCACCAACAGAACCATTTTGGAAAATTTTGGTCTGCTCAATATAGCCTTGGCTTTGTCAGGATCATATTTTAAAAACTTATCCCTCTTCTCATTTACATCCTACATTATTTCCTCAAAAAGTGTCATCAAAGAATCTATCTTCTTCTCCATATGCTCAAATTCTTTCAAAGGATCATAAGTCCTCTCAAAACAATGCACTAAGTCTAAGGTCTTCTTAAACACCAACCACTTCACCTTTCTGATTTCCTATTCTTGCAAATTGAAATGATTCCTAATGATATCTTGAGGAAATTGGAACTGATGATCCAATGCCAAACATTTGGTTCTTGGTCTAAATATGTCCTTGATGAATCCCTCAGGATCAACACATCTTGAGACTACAGTAGTTAAATGGTAAGGTTCCAAGAATTTACCCAAATGAATCCAACCACCCTTGGTGATAAAAAAATGATGTGTAATAGTAATGCTTGGGAAAATAGAACCTCTGGTCCTTCCCGTCAATGCAAATTTCTGTAAGCTGCCTATTTTCCTTAGAATCTCTGCAATGCCTATTTTAAGAGGCACCTGGTATGGTAGGATGTATGGGGTATCTCTAAAACCATATACTCTGAACATAGTTGAGACTAGATATAGAATGATGTCTCCCCAATTATGAACTATCTTGATATCCTTGGCATATTTCTTTGGTTTAAAAAAAATAAACTCCTTTAGGATTTTAGGATTTTCAATAAACAATAGAGCTCCAAACTTAGATGCAAAGCTTCTATCAAAAATGACATAACTTGCCTCCTTCCCATCCCAAGATAATAATGGGCTCCATAACTGCATTGGCATTAATTCTTCATCTTTAATCCTCATCAGATTCATTTCCTTTCCAAAATAATGTGCATGTTTGTAAAGAAACATGTGCATTAACAAAGAGTACCAGCCAAAAGGTATGTCAACCTTTGAATTCTAGATACCAATCTGACCATTATGGATCAATTCAGCTAAGTGAGATGCAAAATCAAAGATGATAGAAAGGTAAGGATGGAGGATCTGAACCATCATAAACATGTAATGGATGGGCATTGTTGTCTCCATATCCTCCCCAAATATTTGGCTCAAGGCACAATACACAACTTTTTCCCTTAAATTGAAATACTCTAGCTTAAGTGGCTCTGGTGTATTCAGACCTACTACAATGAGATTTCTAACTTTCACAAAGAATTTTCTTAAAGGACCATCCCTGAAATAATCCCTTTTAGCTACATATACCTTCTTGAAGGTGTCAAAATTAATTTCATCAAGCTGAACAGAAGGGTCATTTAACTGAAATACCTCTCTAATCTCATCAACAAAAATTCTTAACAAGGGATCTGCATTTACATCCCTCACAACCCTAGCCATTGGGTCATAGTTCTTTTCCACGTGAAGAAATAGATCAACATCCATAAAAATGTTTGGGACTAACAAATTTCCCACATCAAATTCCCAAATGTTGCTATCTGGGGCATATGCATTCCTCTGCCCAAATCCTACTTTGAATAGTCCTAAACCAGTTACATCAATGTTAGTATCCCTGAACCAGTTCTGCTTATCATATAGACCTTCCCCTATTCTTAAATGAGGGTTCTTTGGAGTCAAATCCCTAACATGAGTAGGGTTATTTGTTGATTTCTCCAACTATTCTAGAAAATCATCATATACATTTCTTTCATGGTATTCCACCTTCTCTTTCAACTCCCTACGTGCTGCCATTTCCAAATTTGAAAATATACTCAAACAAAAGGAGAACAAGAATAGAAAAAACCCTATAACCTCATAGATTTTAACCTAAAACCTTTTGGTATCCCAAATTATGAATTGCAATTGAAATTAATCAAGAACTTACCCATTCTGCAAATGCTTAGAACAAATAGAATCACTGACTTTCTGGGTCTGCTCCAAAATCCCTTAGCAAGTTTTGGTGTCTAATAAAATGAAATGGGACTTTACAACATAATCATATCAAAAATTTGCGTTCAATTTCTGATTAGATGGCCGCACATTCTGCAATTAATCTCCACTTTGAAAATTGCAGCTCAACGACTCAAAGATCTTACTTTTGGTAGGAAAGCTACCTTTAAAACACAACTGTTGATGTAGAAATCTGACTGATGGTTGTGTGTCTCTCAACAAAATCATAAGAGAATTGGTTGAGCATCATGTGTCATTTAGTCACAATTTTGCAAAGGAAAAGGAACATATCTTTTCCTTCAGCGACACCATGATAACCGTCTGATCAAGATCTTCAAAAAGATGCTTCAGAAAGCTGGGCCCATGACAAGTGCCACATTTCATTCAGTCATGATGTCACAGTAGATAAACAAGAAGCAATTTTCCCTAGCGACACTACAACAATTGTTAGATCTTACAAGATTTGATGAATTTACATTGTTTACTGGTCCCACTTTGGCCACATCGCAGGAGGACAAGTGTCATTCAGTCATGGTGTCGCAATGGATGGTCAAAGAATACTAAAGCTTTGGGACATCATGACAACCATTTGATCTTAAAAGAATCTTGGTGGGGTTCATAATGAGCATGGATTTAGGAGTTGCGGGCCCCTCGACTTGAAGGTAGATGTCACTTGGTCACAGTGTCACAATGGATGAGATGAAGATCTTGTTTCTTCATGAAACCACGACAATCGTTGGATCTTGATGTTTAGCCCCCAGCCTTTATTTAATAAATACTTATGGACTTTAGGACTTAGGAAAAATAATATACGAAGTCCACTAGGATGATAAAATTAAAATATAAAGGGTCCACTTCGTAATGACACTTTAGCACATGCACCCAAAGGAAACTTAAGTGACCAAAAGGTAATGAAAGAATATAAGATGAACATGGCTTAGGTTATTTAAAACCAATGAAGATTTTACAAATAACAACTAGGGTTTTTTAGGAAATAATAGTAGGCACTTTTAGATTACTAAGTCAATCCTATTCACTGGGGAAAATTTTTTTATGGTACTAAAAGCCAGGTCATTTAAATGTAATAGACCATGTTTGGTCATTTAATGATGTTTGACCGATACCCTATGGCACCTATCGGTATTAGCTATGTCAAACGTTGTGTATGTGTAATGCTATCGGTATAGGTTAAAACAAGTTAGACCAACCCCCGATGATCGAAAAAGAATACATCGATAATTAGTTTGGAAATGGCTATTAGGATAGCTTACATTATCAACACAACAGGATTTTGGTTTGACTGATACTCGATGGTCCTATCGGTATTAGCTATGCCGAGCATTATGTATGTGCAATGCTATCAACGTAACATATGTAAGTGGTGTAGTGCAGAATGAGATAGACTGATACCCTATGTGGATAGCGGTGAAACCTATGCCAATAAGTATGTTAAAAGAAAAAGAGCTAGTCTTTGGCGCCCCTATTGGTCATATGTAAGTATAACCTATAGCAATAAGGGTTTTAAAATTTGAGGATGAGCTGAGGGGAAATAAAATTGATGTGATGGGATCCTTCACATGAATCTTATCATTTATTTTGAATCATCTAAGATTGAAATACAATGTCTATCGTTGAATAGAAGTGCATCTATATGAATAGAAGGAAAAGAGACACCTAGTCAAGGTTGATTTGTGACTGTCTCAGAGAGTAACTATTTAAATGTCATAGTTTGACAGCATAGTAAATCAAGGTTGTGTGAAGGACTAGTATGAAAGAAAATATATAAATTCCTTTCTTCTTAATTAAAATGTTTAAAGCCAAATCTGACTGGCCATCCTTGCTCTTTATGGCCATAATTTGATTCATAAGTTTTTAATACACCCTCATCATATATAGTTGTTGAAATTTGTTATTCTCATGGATAGGTATTGAAACAATTACATGGCTGATAAAGCTTATTTGGATAGGACTTGGAGACTTTTGAAAAGACATGCAAGGAATTTAGAGTTTTCTATAATGAATTTGAAGTCAGCAAGGCTCTCTACAGAAAATTCAGAGGTAATTCGAAACCCGAAACATAGACACATTCCATTCTCACTAGGTAAAATTAAAATGAATGTAAGATAGATCTTATAATAATGAATCATTATATCCTCTTCTTTCTATTATGGTCTCCACTAAAAGTGACTACTTTCAACAATGTTTTGGCATCTATGTTTTCAGATTTATGTTTTTGTCTTTAATTTAGAAACTAAATTGATTGGAGTGCAAAATATTACAGATGGATCAACGTCATGGGTTGACTACAGATCAATATCATGCATATGATGAGAGAGTAGCTGATGAATGGGATATTGAAAAATATCCATGTCCATGTAAAAATTGTCTTGGTGGGAAGGTGAAAAAAAGAAATGTGATTTATTGACACATGATAAGATATGGGCAGAGTGGTATAAGCCTTTGGGCTTACAATTATTATGAAGATATGATAGATTACAAATTGTGAGAGATGAAGAGGTAACAAACATAGATGAAGAGACAAAACATGTTTGACAAAGGGTTTGACGTTGATAGAATATTGAATGAGGGTATAAATGATGGTTGGGCCAAGTCAATGGAGGATGTTTTAAAGCTCGTGTATGCTAATTGTAAGTTAAGTCATTTGAAAACAATACTTGAAATTCTTAACTTGCAAGTGGTTCATGGTTGGACAAATGAGAGTGTAGATCAGTTATTGGCATTATTAAGCTCAATGTTACCAACTGACTCTACATTGCCAACAAAAAAAAGTCAATGTAAAAATCAAATCAGTATGCTCGGCTTGGGGTATGAAAATATCCACACATGTGTGAATTATTGTGTATTATTTAATAAAAATCTTGCAAATGAGAGTGAATGTCCAAAATGTCACGAAGCGGGGTATAGACAAGGGTTGAAATCGGTTGTTGTTCCTAGAATGGTTCTTCACCACTTTCTGATAATCCCACAATTACTTTGAATGTATAGGTACAGAGACATTTGTGAACTTATACAGTGGCATTCCCAAAATAAGAGCACTGATGGAAAACAATGACATTCCAGATTCTAAGACATGGATGGAATTTGATAATAAATGGCTTGATTTTTCTCAAGATCCTCATAATATAAGATTGCGTTTAGCTCTAGATGGGGTGAACCTATTCTCAGATCAGAGTACTAAATGGTCAACTTGCTGGTGTTTATAATAAATTATAACTTACCTCCATGGTTAGAAACTAAACTATTTTTCTTAATGTTATCATTGATTATACCAGGAAAAAAAAGTGTGACTTCAGATACAATCAATACTTATCTGGAGCAATTATCTGATGAACTAATGGAATTGTGGAAAGGAATTCAATCAATTAAAACTTTAAGGGATGGTCATCTAATCAAATTCACTTTGAGAGATTCTTTATTGTTTACGATTCATGATCTTCTAGCATATGACACATTGTCTAGTCTCTCTGTTCACAGATACCATGGATGTCCGACTTGTAACTTTAAGGATTTTGTGAGGAACTCAATAAGTTTTTGTAAGTGTATTTATTGTGGATATCATGCTTACCTTAAAATGGATCATCCACATCATTGAAAAAAAACACATTTCAATGGTCAAGAAGAGAATCGTGAAGTGCCTAAAAACAGGTGATTACATTGTTGAGAATGGATAAAAAATAATGTCATTTATTGAAAATAATGGGATTTCTAGTAGTAGATATGATCCATGTAATGAAAGCAGTTTAAAACAGTTGTGCATATTGTATAAGTTTCCATAATTTAAGGATATATTCATTAGGCACACTGTTGACTTTTTGCATACTGAGAAAAATATAGCTTATGCTATTATAGAAACTCTTTTTGGTGCTTTTGATACTATTTCATCTCATGAAGACTTTCAAGAAATAAAGATTCATCAAAATATTTTGGTTGAAAAATATAACAATGAAAAATATAGAAAACCTAGTGCTCCTTATGTTTGGACAAGAGAACAATGTGCACAATTCTTACAGTTATGTCACAGACTTGATTTCCCACTGGATATGTGAGTAGCAACATCAGAAGCCAAATTGACATTAATATCTTAACAAGCCTCAAGGCCCATGACTACCATGTCATAATTGAGAATATTTTACCTATTGTTGTAAATATGTCAAGTTTGGAAAAGGGGCCAAGAATGACAATTATAAAGTTGGGCCTAATATTAAAGAGAATGAGTTTACATGTATTAGATCCTTTGAACTTTGAAAGTTTGAGAGAGGAGGTTTTCAAAGTCCTTTGTCTATTAGAATGAGAGTTTCCAACAACAATCTTTAATATTTCTATGCATATTTTGATACATTTAGAATATGAACTTGAGCATTGTGGACCAGTAAGAATGAGATGGATGTATCCTATAGAATGATATATGAAGGTTTTGAAAAATATTGTCTGTACTAGGGAAAAACTAGAAGGCAACTTGTCTGAGGGATATTCAATGCAAGAGGCCATGGGGTTTTGCACTGAATATATGAAGATTTTAAAAATGTCAATCGACGTGTATGGGATGATGACAAAGATGAGAGAGTTGCATGTGAAGTATTAGAAGGCAATGGATGTCACTTCAAGCTCTCAATATCAAGAATGAATTGCAATACATAACTTTATTCTTCAAAACACATCTTCTTTCGACAAGTGGCACAGGTAAATTTATTTACTCAATTGTATTTACACATTTATATTATTAATCTTTTTATTTGTATGTCATTATTTTATGTATAAAATATGAAGAAGAGAATCAAACTTCACTGCAAAATCAATCTCAAAAGCCCAGGCGTCATGATTTGATTAGAGGTGATTCTTTTCCTAAATTTGAAGAATGGATTGGTAATGCAATCAGTGATGCAAAAGAAGAAAGTCAAGATATAACAATAGAGGAAAGTGAGCTTTCACAAGCTCCATATATATGGGTTATGTGTTTTAGTGGAATGTGGGCCTATGGTAGTCATTTAAGAGTGGAAGAAAAGGACAAAGGAAAGACAAATTGTGATTGTGTTGTTAGTGCTGAATTTCTTCATGAATTTGAGAAGAAATTTTATGTTGGATTCATACAAGAAATTATTCAAGTGGATTTTGGTGAATAAATTCCTATATTATTAAAATGTAAGTGGATCTGACCATCTGTAGTGCAAGTTGATGAGTATGGATTTGTACGTGCAAATACACGACAATTTTTATCAGAGACAAATGATCCATTTGTTTCTCCTCTTCAAATTAATCAATCATTTCTAATTGATGATGTAAGAAACCCAAGTTGGTCATATGTCATTCAAACAAAGTCTCGTTCAAAATGAAAATTCATGGAAGTTGTCGATGTAATGTCTGATGGACAATATTTTAATTTACAAGAAACACTTGAAGAAGTGGATGAAGACAATGAGAGACTGTTTGAAGAACAAATTTTGATTACCAATGAAGAAATTGAGAGAGAAAATGTATTGTATGTCACAAATGAGGATGAGGAAGAAAATCAAGAAGATGCAGACATGAGTGATCATGATTATGATCTTGCTGGCAATGCAGATAATTATTGATGAGCCCATTTTATGACCTTTTATTTAAGAATTTTATGTTGTTTTAAGACTATTTTATGTTTTAAGGATACGAGCCTTCAAATTAATACCTATTTCAAAGCTTTAATATTGAATAAATTTGGTATATGAATGAGATATTAATATGTTTTCATATATAAATTAGGATACAATATCAATATTTTTTCATATAATATATACATTTTGCTAGAATGAATTTAGAATAACTGAGAGGGGAGGGGTGAATAAATTATCCTTAGGTCTAGATGTAGAAAATAAAAACTTTATGTATTTCAGATCTACTCGGAAGCAATAGCATAAGTCAACAACTTTAATCATGTAGTTTACTATAGATTGAAATTAGCTTGTAGAAACATAATAGTAAAACAAACCATAAGCATTCATACAAGTTGACACAAGTATTTAATGTGGAAACCCAATATGGGAAAAAACACCAGTAACATGCTACCAAGTTTTCACTCTTCTGAAGTGAGCTCTGTGAGGAGCCAACCCTATTAAAGGTTACAATAAAACACTTTTAGGTGTGACTTGGTTAAAGGATTTAATCACCCTATCAGGAGTGGCCTTGTTAGGGGACTTAGAACATTCCACTTGAATGTCACCTTGTTAGAGGATTTATACAAATGACTGTTAGGTCAACCTTGTTAAAGGATTTAACTGATACAATGGTTAGAAATTAATCAGCAGTTGTGATCTGATACATACAACTTACTTTGAAAATTCAAATCCAATTACAGCTATGATGTTAACTTACTGGATAGCCTGCATTATCGTTTCAACCTTCTGATCTGCTTGGAAATCTGTCAAGCAATCACACATGCAACTCTCTGCTTCTATATTCAGCCTTCTCTGCTAGATCATGCCAAATAGTAAATCAACTATGCAAACCTTTTGCATACATACACGTACTTCACATTCAGCAGCACACTTTAACTTTTTGAATGAATAACCCCTTGAGGTTATCATATACCTCTCTGTCTAGGTCAGATAAATATTTTGCCTCTTAAACAAGATCGTAGATCTTAGGTTAGGTCAGATCCAACAGATCATTCCATCTTTGTATTACATTTACTTCTCCAAAGTAGTCTCTAATTAAATCTTGAAACCATGCA
>MU227527.1:7278436-7317655 GCA_018584345.1 Thuja plicata | reverse complement strand
TGAGAGATGGGTTCGTGTGAACCACTACTCATGAAATATGGGTCAATGAGTTTGACTCAAAAACTACACAGTTGAATCCTGATAGCAATATCATAATTTGGCTTGCTGTGGAAAATATCTCCTACTTATCAATTGATGAGCTTAAGGGGCTTTCTAATGAATGGTTCATAAGGCATAACACTTGGTGAAGGTTTTGCAAATGGGGTTGCAAGCAGAGTGGGTTTAACCATGGAGGAAACTCCATAGTTAAGCGCGCTCGAGCTGGAGTAGTATTGAGATGGGTGACCTCCCGGAAAGTCCCAGTGCTTCACCTCTGTGAGCATCACCTAGATCCAATGAGTGCTAAGTGTTCTATTCAATCTCATGAGAGATGGGTTCGTGTGAACCACTACTCATGAAATATGGGTCAATGAGTTTGACTCAAAAACTACACAGTTGAATCCTGATAGCAATATCATAACATCCTTATCAGTTATTAAAGGTTTGGCAATGAAGTTTATATGGTTGGTGTTATGCCCTACATACCCGTCCCTACATTTTGTAGGCAAAATGTTGGGTCCCCCCTTTTGCTTTTTCTCTTCCCCTATCTTCTTTTGTTTTCTTTGTTTTCCCTCCGAGCTTCACTTCTGCGAGGGTTGTCTTTCTTTTGTTTTGCTTCCCCATGTCTCCGAGACCTAGTCCTGGAGTTTGTTTGTTCTTTCCAGAGTTCTTCTGGACTTTGAGATTCTCTACCATTATGTCTTCTTTCGTGAGAAGGCATGGTCATATGGAATCCCCAGGCCCAGAGTCTGTAGGTTTTTCTTGTCCCGGAGTTGTCAGAAAAGTGCAACCTATTTTTACCTTAGGGGTATAAATGGAAGTTGCCTTTCATTTTCACAGTTACCGCTATAAAAACACTTAGAGCATTTGGAGTGATATTGAAGTGATTAAGGCGATTAAACATCAAGTTGCTCCCTATTCTTAGTGGCTAATTGAATGCTAATTTGCGGTGTTTGCTTGTGATCGTTCGAAGGTGGACCTATTGCAGAGCATTTTTCATGTTCGTCTTCCTTGCGTATTTCGCATTTCCAAGTTGGTTTTCATTTTTCCTTCTCTGGTTTTCCATTCCTCTAGTTTTCTATCTTCCCTTTTGTGGTGATCATTTTGTTTGCTTTTGCTTTCATTTGTTTTTGTTTCCATTTTCTGTGTTTGCTCCTGGTTTGCCTCCTGTTGGTGGGTTGGCCCTGCCAGAGGGTTGTCTACCTTTTGTGCAGTTGTAATCTAGTATATATATTGTACATTTTTGTAGGTTAGCTTTTGTGCCTTCATAAGTTCTGTACATTATGTAAATACTCTATAAATGTTGTATATACACCTCAGCTCTCTGTATCTTAATGTGTATACCTCTTGTATATCCTTCCATCCTGTCAAGCTCATTGCGCTCCATCACATTTTGAATCAGTCTGTTGAGCTTGTCAAGAGGGATTTGCCACGGTTCAAACTCGGCACCTCGTTGGTTCGAGCCATGGTAGATTTCTCTCTCCTATGTCGTGTCATCTTAATGGAGGGATTAATTTCCCATGAGTGGGCATTCAAATCCCATCCCATATGGCATTCAATTTCCCTCGTGTCGGCCCACTTGTCACCATTAATGTCATTTATTTTTCCCGTCACGTGGCCACGTGACAACCCATGTCAGTCGAGTATGACTTCCTACTGGTCACATCGACATGACAACAACTAGTTCTTCCAGAATTTGAGTGCCGAGGGACTTCGGGTGCCGAGGCCCCTGGGTTCTCATTCCATCTTTGTCATTTGGTTCAATACCCCGAAGCCCCGGGTGTTTATCAGAATCCAGCTCATGTTTTTCTTAAATACTCCAAGATTTTGATAAATGCTAACACTTTTTGGACAGGTGCGGGTTGATGATAATTCCCCCAGAATCTACAAAATTATTATTATTATACCATGTATTGATGATTCTCTGGTCTTGCAGGTTGTAGATTGTGTGATCAAAATGTCTGAGGTGATCACTCCCCTTGATAGCCCAAAGCTACCTACTACCTCCACTCGAGCGGCCACAAAAACCAAGGCCGAAAAGATGCTAGCAAAGCTGCCATTGACCTCCAAATACCCGAAGGAGGGCATTCCCATGGGATCCAAGGTAGATTCCAAAGTCCAAGAAATAACAGACACAAAGACCAGACTTTGGGCTGAAATGCAAGGCTTAATCCAAGCCATCTACAGGCTGAAGGTTGGCAGAGACAGTATGGCCACTCATTTGGCCGCCTCCAGAATTATTAAGGATACGAAATTTCCTTATTCGGTGCAATCACTGGAATTGATACTTCAACTGGAAACATTGTACAATTCACCTACTCGGACTATTCTTCTTACCAATCCCCGACCATTACAATATCCAACAATAATTGTCACCCTAGATGCAACAACTTTTGCCTCAGGGCTGGGGATTCCACAGTTCAAGGGGTCCATCATCATCAATTAGGCCAAGTCATTATAGGAGTTCGAGGAAGCTGCCCTTGTCTCCTAGCAATATCTCAATAACCAGTGGCTAAAGTCCCCGAAGAGGGACCATAAAAGGATGAAGTTGGAAATTCCTCGTGGGGATTTCAAAGAGCCCATTCAGGTGGGCATTATATTTTTATGCAAGATCTTCAGATTACCCCATGCCTAGGATTTCTCGGCAGGGATGTATTACTTCCTTTACTGCATCACCACCTGTAACTAGACTTTCAATTGGGCGACTATTATAGCCAATCATGTGGACACAGAGCTGAAGGGGATTGTCTAGAGTTCCAATTTCTATATGACATCTTACGTGCTATGGGCATTGGCCCAATAGAGACCAACTTTTCTGGGTTTGGGAACAATAGGTGAACTTGGGAATGAGCTGGGCCAATTAACACCATGTGATCATTATCCCCAAGTCCAATGGGAACTCATTTTCCTAAATTTCTACAGGGTAAATGATGCTTTCATTTACCAAAGTATTCTAACACTTACCGGGGACTCCAGGTACCGATTATCGTAGGAGGTGATGAACCTGGTCAATGGCCATTATTTTATTTAGTTCTAGAAACACACCTACATTTGAGTGACCGACTTCTCTGGGAAACCCTATCTCCTTCCTCGATATTGCGGGGATAGAATCATTATTTTAGAGTTCTGTCGATAGATCTTAGACCTACAGACCTTCCACATTGAAGAAGGTCATTAACATTCCATTCCCTATTTTGTGTGGGAATTATACATGCAACCTTGCCACAAAAAGGGAGGTAGATAGAGAGTTGAAGAGCCTGGGATTGGTGGAATTCCACCACACCAGGAAAAATTATGATGCTCTAGGCAAGATTGCCTTGGCACTTCCCCGGGCATCCCCGCCGCACAAAGAAGATATTGAAGGTTTTTGGGCAGGTTTTCAGGATAGTTTTGATCTTCGGGCCTGTCAACATTCATGGATGTCCAAGGGACTCATGAAGGTGCTTGACCTTTAGACTTTTCTGAAGGGTTTTTTAGATGACGGGCCGCTAGAAGACCCAACATACAAAGGACATGGATTAGACAAGTTGGATCTCCCTCTGGTGGATTGGGACACCCCAGAAGACTTGACAATTGAGGGAGTATGCCACCCTATTTTGGAGGCCAGTCACAAGTATTTTTCTCGGGTGTGTCCCAAAAGCACCTGAAAGGGATCGATTGTCCAAAGGTCCCCTTCAACTTCCACTACCACCACCGAACCTAGCACAAGTAACGGGAAAGAAAAAGAAGATACCCTAACTAAAGTACCTCCCCAAGGCCTGCCCCCCATCATGGTACAACTATAGAAAAAAATTGAGTCAGTGAGGTTGGTTAACCAGTAGATAAGCACACAAATATCCTCTGATCTCCTTGTGACTCCAATGACATCTGCTCGCCCGGTGGGATCCCCATCGTTGGCCACAATGATGAGTAGACAGACTTTCACTGAGGTGGAGTCTACCAGTATTTTTGATACCGGGGTCCTATTGTTGAGAAAGAAGAAGAAAAAGGTGACCCCCACTCCAAGCGTAGCCGCTAGCCCCGACATGCCAGATATGCCTCCAATTGATGTCAGTTCAGACTCCTCTAAACTTGAGGATATTTTTGATTCCTCTCCCCCACATAATGGTTTTGACAATGTCTTTGAGATATATGAACTCATGAACCTCCATGAGAATGTAGATCACGCGACAGAAGAGGTCACCACCCAAGAGAAGGAGGATATCCCCATAGAAGGAGAGATCCCAGAACAAGAAGCTGCCGCAGGGCAGGAGGTTTGGGATGAAACACAAAAAGAGCCCGAATGGGAGAAGACACTAGTTCAGGGGACCGAGGATGAACCTAGGAAAATTATAGACAAGCAGCCAATGTTTGGGGATATTGGACCCCTAGGATCAACCGTACCCCCATTCACCATGCTCCAGACGCCTTCGGTTACTCTGGGTGACCAAATGCCCTGGAGCACATTTGGTGAGGTATTAAAGGTGGCCACATTGTTAAAATTTGGCCAGAGACCTCACCCATCTCCAGAGGATGTTCCAATGGAGGAAGACGTTCTAGCAGACGAGGCCAATGAGGCCGAAGACCACCAGCAACAGAATGACTGGGAAGTCCTGAAAAATGTAAATGTCAGATCATTTGATGCTGGGAGGGACAAGGAAGTCCCCGAAGATATAGGTAATATTAATTTTGGAGAAGAAGAAGTTTCAAATATCACAAAAGAGGATGCCAAAATGGCAGAAAATACTGAGGCCTCTAGAGAGTAGGAGCAAGAATAGGAACAGGACAAATAAAAGGAGCCCAATGACACTGTACATTCTAGGAATGCACCGTCCAATTCTGAAGAGAATCTAGATGCCCAGGTCTTAATAGAAAAGCCACCTCAGCCACCCCAATGGTTGGTAGAATCAAGGGAAAGAAAGGCCTCGTCGGCCGCATCAGGTGTTCCACTCTCCTTGGCCAAAATGATGGCCTGAAATGCAGAGGCTCAGAAGCCTAAGAAGGCATGAACAGTTCATGCCCTCTGGACTGGTCCAACAGGAAACACAGTTGCAACTATCACAACACCTCCTCCAGATGCAGATGCAACAGATGTAAGGCCCAAAGATTACAACATTACAGAAGTGGCACTGGGGAGAAGAGATAAGTAGGGTGAACTGGACCTACTGAGTGAGGCCACAAAAGAAATGGAGGCTCAATACGTTAAACAAGGCCAGAATTTAAAGGAGGAAAGAGAGACCAATGCTAATCTCCTCACACTTCTGGTAGAACTTACACATCCTTTTGCTGAGATCCACCCGAAAACCTCTTCCTTCAGATTCCTGCTTGCACAGGGTGATGTGGATTCTTTCTGGCCATGAAGAAGAAGGTGGAAGCTGTGGACGGGTGGGTCACTAAGTAGATAGATGCCATAATACAATTTCTAGTGATGTCCCTCCCAGATCTTTACCAGGTCAACATCCTCATCAACCAGGCAAATAGATCCACTCTTGTATGGGAGAAGACTTGGAAAAATATGAAAAGTGGAAGGCCAAGTTGGAAGAAATCCGCAACACCAAAGAAGAAGCCATCGCAGAGGCAGGAATTTTGGGAGACGAATCATATGATTCCCTCTAAGCACATTACTCTAGACTTGGCCTCAAAATTTAGGTATGCAAGGAACTGGTTAAGGCCTTAAAAGAGAAGGTGACTATGGCTCAATATCCCTTGGGCCTATTTCAGGCATTTGTGGTTGGAGTATCGCGAGTCGATCCCTTCACTACTGGGAAATGCACCTCAGAGGACTACATCCTCAACAAATTTGATGAACGGATGGAATCCTTGTATCTGGTTTCCAGAGATTTTGAATAGGGCAGGTTATCAAGATTATCCAAGATGATGATCCAGGCACATGATGCTGTGAAGATGGTGGATGAGTTCCAGAATGGGATCAGAGAGGTTGAGGAAAAGTTGGGGTTTGTTTGCAGTCGATGGGACAACATTAAGGACATAGACGAAGAAGGTGTAAGCCAAGTATTGGAAGCATTCAAAAATAGTAAGGAACAATAAGGTTCTCCGGAGTCCAGAGAATTCCATCGACCGTGCATATGTTATATTCTTTATTCTTTAAGCTTAAACTCCCAGATCCTGAAGTTCTAAATCCACAATTTTGTATTCTTTGGATGACCCACGTCCAGGTTCCCCAGAGCCAACCATTCATTGCCAGACATTTAATAAGGATGTCAGAAGTTAGGTGACTCCAATAAGGTATGTCAGCTCAAAGATGATTTTGACAGGTGGTCTTCCCAAGGCCGCCGCTCCAACATAACACCTGGTGCATCGGAGATGGTGAGCTTCTTTTCCATTAATGAGGCATGTAGCCTTGATCCCTGGGGGATCAGATTTCTTCTATTCTCCCTCTAGCTCTCTTCTTTAGGCTGATTCTTCCATACCTCCTTTCTTGTCTCATTCCTCTGACATGTCAGACCTCTGCTCTTTTGGAGGTTGTTGTAGCGTGGTGTAGGTAGTACCGGCCACCAGAAATTGCATTTTATTAATTGAGTGTAAAGATAGGTTAATTTTAGGGCAAGTTGTGTATAAATAATAAGTCCAACCTCATTCCAAGGGTCGGTAAAATTAATGATTTTGTAGTCCATAGTTATAGCATTTTCAGTTCTTAGTTCTGATAGTTGCAGAGCTCAATGCTCCTTAGTCTTTAGAAGCTTTCAGTAGATAGACGCTCCCATAGAGCCTATTGATGTACTCACCAGTGATGCTGGAACACCATTAATGAAGAAAGAAGGATTTTGACAATGTTGTTATTAGTCTCTTGATGTCTGACTTAATGCTTTTCGTGTTGTATGTTTCTTATGTCCCTACCCTAATGTTTTAAGTAGATTAACGACCTTTTTTTTCCTCGCTATTAAATATGTATGAACTGATGGTTATGCATGCATTCAGTATTTTAGTGTAGCATGTTAGAGCTTGGTTGATGTTTTGAATATATTTGCATGACTATAGATAGATGAAATACTTCTAACCCTGGCATATCTTTTGAAGTTTATTTGATGATTAATGAACGCTTGTAGGAGACCCTACTTACCTAAATCCCCGGAGAAGATGAGCCGAGATAACCAGCTATGCCCCCAAATAAAATAGTCACAATGCCCAACTTAGCTCCCGCATCGTCGAGACCCGACTCTCACATGCTTGAAGGCCCAGAGAATCTCATTTCTTCGGACAACCTTTATAGGCGAAGTTGGCTGGTACCTTGGTACCCGGTGACAACTTACATTTGTTGGCGGACCTAGTCACAAACCCTTGTCAACAGTTGGTTATTTAACAGTAGAGATGCTCCTCCACAAATTCTGAGGTATTTGTATCTAAATCTGCATATTTTAATCATCTTTATCTCAGGAAAATAAGAGAAAATCAATGTAATGGATGTCTAAAATTTCTGGGTAGAATCAAAGGGATTTTCCATATTTTTTGTACGTATAGTGATACATAGAAATTTATTTCTATCAGTAGAAACTTTAGATTAATAATCTGATTATAAATCTGAGTTTGCTCTAGAATTTCTTATATGCAAATAAAGTTTCAAATTTTTTTTGTGCTCTAGTTTTGGAAATGTTGCTATTTTTCTATTATCCCTATTTGGGGATATTATAAGCTATCAATAGAGATGTTGATAGAAAGGAACAAGCTAGTCTTAGAGTACCAACAACAATCATACTAGATGGAATAATGAATGTTTATGGTAATTATCTCTGTATCAAGTTGCTAATTTATACATTCTTGTTTTTTTGGACATCAAGAAATGAAGAGAGAATTTAAGGTGCAAATTAGATGATATTGATCATAATGCTGAAATTCCAGTTACAGATTATGAACACATTCATGAAGAACATGTTGTTAGAGTAATAGTCTATCGGGTTATTAATTAAATCATTATGATCTAATTACTAACTCACCTATTCACTCTAGTTTGCTTTAGCTAACCTTAGGGTTTCCCTTTTAGGGTTTCGTGATTCCTTTATAAGGATTCACCTATTTTGTTTTAGTATGGAGTTCTTTTATATCACATTGTAATTTGTAGAAACATATTGTTTTCTGTTGCATACGATGTCTCCTCTGGCCTTTTTTCCGCCATAGTTTTTTCTCTTCTCTTCTGTCTTTGCTTCTTCTTGTGACAGGCGTGCATGTAGGTGTTCTTGGGAGATTAGCTTTCAGCCTAATCCAGCATGGTATCAGAGCTCGCTTGCTGCTCACTATTCATGTTTTGTTGAAGTGTACCAGACAAAGGGTTTTAGAGGTTTTTCTGGTATTTTTTTATTGGTTTGGGGGGTCTTTGTTTTTTGGTGCACTTTAGACCAAAATCGACCTCACGGTTGTGTCTCGAAGGCCCAAAAACCTCAGAATCCATATAAGACACGTCTGATTTGGATACCGGAGCGTCTGGGAGGAATTTTTTGGCCTTCTAGGGCTGTACGGGCACGTTTTTTGAGAAAAAAATTTAAAAAAATTGTTTTCGGCGTTTAAAAAAATGCGTGCAGTGCAAAGGAAAAGGCGCCACCGGCGCACCACCGCTGCCAGCCAGCGCCCGACCGCCGCCCTGCTAGCTCCGCCCCTGCGGCCCACCCACCGCCGCCACCCGGCCCTGCTGGCCCCTGCTTCGCTGTTCCCCCGCCGCTTCGGCCCCCGCCACTGGCCCACTGCTACCAGCCCACGCCACCCACCTATTGCTCCGCCCAGTTCCGCCACCCCCGCGCTGTCCAGGGGGTTTGTTTAGCCCCCGTGGGCCCTTTTGCAAAGTGGACGATCATATTGATGACCAGGCACCCCGGCTTAGCCCCTGCGCACGCCATGCGCCCGGGGGCCCATTTTTTTTAGCCCCTGGGGCTTAAAACCAGGCCTTTTAGAGCATTTTTGAGCCCTTATCATTTTTTTCTCTCTATCTGGAGCATATGGAGGCCTTTTTTGGACTTCGTTATATCGTCAGAAAGCTCTTTCCGAGCTCTTTCCGACTATGGTGATTAAGATTTTTGGCTCTGCTATTTTGACAATGTTTTTTGCTGTTGAAGTTTGATGTTTGTTTTTACCTTTCGGGAGCCATATCTGGCTCATCCGGACTCCATTTTTGGAAAACCATATATCGTCAGAAAGCTAGTTCAGTGAACTATTCAGTTGCAGGGGTATTTTTTCTAGATTTTTCTACAGGTTATCTCTCCTCCAAGTTTGGCAGTTTTTGCACTCTGGCGGATTACTTGGGTTCTACAGGTCATGGGATCTCCTCTTCTGATCTTCTAGCTCACTCTTCTTTCTGACTTTTGAGCTTGTATGCTTCTTCACTGTTGCATCTTTTTTCTGTAAATGCACTGAGATAAAGTGCCTACTTCTATATATCTGGGATTTTGTACACCTTGTGTTTTTTGTACTTGCACTTTGTTATAAAGTGCCATGGGGGGTTATGATGTTATGCCATTTTAGGCTCATCCACCTTTGTCAAGTGAGCATACCTTCCATGACATTAGCCCATGCTGTGTTTCGGTGACACCGCCCTTTTTCCTATGTTTGTACTTCTATTGCACTATTGGTGTTCCTGGTTTTTCTTTCTGCAGATGTTTCTGGCATTGCATTTCAGTGTTCCTGTCACCTCTCCTAGTTCAACATTATGGGGGGGTTTACCTGTTGGTTCTATTATTTCCTGGTTCGATTGATCAGCTCTTCAGACATTGTCTTCTCTACCTAGTCATGCACTTCATGGGGGTTTTAGCAGTCTCTTCTGACAGAGTTTACAGCTTCATGCTTCAGAGATGCTTCTTGCTCTTTCTTGTTCCTTTCTCTGGGACACCTTTCCCTAGATTGGAGGCTTAGTTTCCTTCATCTAGTTTATTTCATATTTTGGGTACTTGATCAGGCCTTGTTGCCGGGACCCATCTTTCCTACTTTCTGCAGTAGTTTCCTAGGTTTTTCTTCTCCCTAAGCTTATCTTAAGGGGGGGGTGTTAGAATAATAGTCTATCGGGCTATTAATTAAATCATTATGATCTAATTACTAACTCACCTATTCACTCTAGTTTGCTTTAGCTAACCTTAGGGTTTCCCTTTTAGGGTTTCATGATTCCTTTATAAGGATTCACCTCTTTTGTTTTAGTAAAGAGTTCTTTTACATCACATTGTAATTTGTAGAAACATATTGTTAATATATTATTTTCTGTTGCATACAATGTCTCCTCTGGATTTTTTTGCCACCATAGTTTCTTCTCTTCTCTTCTGTCTTTGCTTCTTCTTGTGACAGGCATGCATGCAGGTGTTCTTGGGAGAATAGGGTTTTTCCTATTCTTAACACATGTGGCCAAGAATAATGAATGTTTATCGCGTCTTGGTTTGACAAACAGGCAAGTTGTAAATCCACTAAGTAGTATATTATTTTTTTAATACAATTTAATGAAATTTTAAAGCCAAATTTTGATGTATATAAGACATGATATGATATTTTTTTTGGTTTTATAGGAAGGAAAAAGAGTGCAGAGAAAATGAAGAGAAAAAAGTAGCAAGTAAAGATACAGTGCTGCCAATTCGTAAAAGCCATCACTTTTGTGATCCAACAAATGTACTTGGTAAAAAAGGTAGTTGTGATTATGCACAACCCGATATAGCACATGGTGATATGCAGCCTAATGAAAGTCACAAAGAGAGTCCGCTTGCATCTGATGTGCCTCAGAGTGCACCTGCTGGTAGTGATTCAACAAAAATATATGCTCGCTTTTGTTAAAAGAAAGAAATTGAGTCAAGATTTATATAGATCTACAAAGAGACATGCAAAAGAAAGGATATTAGAAGGGAGGAAGCCATTCTTGGTTGAGGTTTTCAAGAGATGGTGAACCCAATAGGAAAAATGTTGCAAGGTGGGCCTCTGAGTTGGGCGTAAGATGTAGAGCCTATTTAGATATTTGCAAATCAAATTTTGCAGAGAAATATCCACAACATGTGGAATATGTTACACAAAAAATGGAAAATTCCCATGACACTAGTGGTGGAAAAATCTCTAGAAAGTGTTACAAGAACAAGATGAGACTTCTAATGAACAATTTTAGATACAATTCTAGAAAAATAATCATGGAGGGAAAAGAGAGTTTAGACACCACTCTATCTCCCAAATAGTGGGAGGAATTGAAATAAAGTATGCATTCTGAAGAATATTTGACAAAGAGAAACAAAGGAAAGAGAGCAAGAGATAATGTGAGGGCTGAATATACATTTGGCTGAGGTGCATTGTGGGCCACACTAAACAAATTTGGAGTAAGTGTATGGATTTTTGGTTCAGTTTATATTGTGTTATTTATTTCAATTTTTTATTGAATTGACTGTGTTAAAATTAACATTGTATTTTAGGTGGAAAATAATAATAGAGAATTAGGCGCAGAAGATATTGTCAACTATATGGAAGGACTAGATCCTACTAATAAGAGTAGTATGAAGTGGAAATCTAGTTCGTCAACAAAGATTTCACAACCATCTGTGGAACGCCCAATAAGAGCCTCTCCAAATTGTGTCAACTCAAATGAAGGGTACCAACATATAATGAGTTATTTACATACTCTCACCGAGGAAGTTTCACAATTGACTTCCTTAGTTTAACCTATAGTTTCTGCATGGAATGACTATAATTCCATGGATTCATATCAGGTAAGAGACTCTACTAATGAGTTAATTCTAGTTTGTACTAATGTATCTTTGCATTATTGAAAGCATCATTTTGATCATCATCTTTTTGAATTTGTATATACAGAACACTATCCTTAAGAATTAAATCTCATACACATAGCATTGTTGTTATTGCATTTTCACACCATTGTTTTATGCTATTTCCTCTCTACCAAACTCTAATCAATTTTAACTACATGCAGAACAATTTTATCAAAGCAACACAAAAACAAAAACACCTTGATGCTAATAGAGCTACCAATATTGACAATGATCATATTGAACCAGTGGATAAGAATGTGCAGCCCAATCATAGTTGTGCTGAAGTTGAGTTAATATAATTCTTGTGTTGTGGAAAAAATTATAGCTTTTGTATTCTTTACTTGAATTAAATTAACTTTTCATGATGATTAAACTACATGCAGAGCAATCATATGATAGCAAATTGAAAAGGAAAAAACAATGTTGGTATTGATTATGTTGATTTTGAAGAGGATATGCATGATATTTATAGTACTAGCAGTGCTAAACTTGAGGTGAGTGCTATAAAAATTTACTTTTCCTTAATTAGGATATGATTGCTAGTTGTTAATTTAAACTGTTTAAATACTTTCAACAATACTATTTGATTTAATCTGTTTAAATAATTTAAGTAATACTATTTAATAAGCATGCCATGTGTGCACTTATGAATAGGATAAGGAGTTCAATCAGTAAGTTTCTTAAGGGACTCCATTACTGTTGTCACAACACCCAACAATCTTCTTCGTTAGGATCATCTCCATAGATCCAATCCACCATACCCTATCAGAGTGCAAATCAAATTCTTATGCCACTAGAGGATCTACACCTTTGTAAAAACACCAATATCCATCAATCAATCCACTAGATTCAACCATTCAACTTGATCTTTCTATAACCCTTACCCAGGTGCTCACTAGCCCTTAATCCCTAGTAGCCCTGTTCAACGGGTTTTCCAAGGATAACTCAAATCTTTCCCAGAACACTCACAAACCTAAAGGCATATCTAGATACCCTTTTCTATGTTCTTTAACATATCTCAAACTCAAATGCTACTCCTTTGGACCAGATGTCCAATCCAGTACACTGTTTCCCTATAATTAGCCCTCCTATTACAAAGAAACTACTAACAAATCACTTCCCAAACCTCTCAACCCTCAAATATACTTTAGAAATTATCTCAATCAACACATTTTTCAGGTTATAGGAGATGCCACCTTATTTCTACACTCCAACCACCAAACCCTCCTTCCTACGTGCACTAGCCTAGGGCTTTCTCAACCAAACCTCTCCAAACACTTCCAGACCCTCTCGATGGATCCAACACCATAACACAAACATATTATGACCTTCAAAGTCATAAAAGGTGACTCTCCTTTGGGTGGAACTCTCAGACCTTGACTGGCCTGAGCACTAGTTACCCTCAATTAGCATTCCCACATAATGAGTGATCAATCTCTTGACTCTCCTGCATATCCCTATAATCACACACCATATATTTAAATATGGTATAGGGATAGGCTTCTCCCACAATCCACAATAACCACAGAAAGTGGGAGAGCCTTATGCAATCATTGGAACTTCAAAATAATGATTATTTGCACACAAAATACTGTTCAGGAACAGTAAGAAAATTTGGATTCTTTTCCTTAAAACTTCACAAAAAAATACAATATTTGCATGAAGAAGAAAAAAAACTTAAACTATGACTATTTGTGGACAGTGAACTCTCCTATATGGTTTTGAGAATCCAATATTTAAAATCACCGCACAATAGGAGAGTTCACTATCCATGAGACTATTACTGCCCTTTTACATTCAAAAACCAAATCAAAATATTCAACCAACTATAGGGATCCACACATAATCCTTAAAAGTGAATTTCAAAATATGGAAAAACCTTTTCATATCACTATTTATACTTTGGACAAGGACCAAATAACACAAACATAATCTTCCATGACTGTGACTGTCCTATCATGGCAGTTTTTCTATCTTGGATTATGTTATTCACCATTTTAATTTTATAAATTATCTTGAAAATATCTTTTGTGGAGTTGTTGAAAACCAATGTTTCTATATAATATACAAAATGTAGGGAAATCTAACAGTGGGTTTGAAAGTTATTGCCCCCCGTATTGAGACCTAGTTTTACTATCCCAGATTTGGGAAAACAGCAAGATAAACAATCATATAGGACATCCATTTTCTCTCCATACTTCACCGTAGGTATTCTAATCAGTCTTAAATAAAAGTAGATACTCCCTAAAAGAATTCCCAATAATTGTAAGATTGAAACCAATCCATTCATTAAGAGGAAAATGCACAAAAATAGTAAAAAACGTGACTGAAACTAAATGTTCAAGACAAAACAACTTGAATCCATCTTTGAAAAATAATTTTATTCAACAAAGGAGTATATTAAAATTTATTTGTGGTGCTCCTAAATTTTATCTCTCTTCAACACTTGGAATATCTCCCTTGCAAGTAACTCTAAACATTCATAACTGTCACCAAGAATGGTGACAGTCAGAATTACATATGCTGTCCCAAAAACAAAAAAAACTCTCTTTTTCTTTGACACCACCACTTCCCTTTTTATTTGTCCTCTCCATGACACTTTATATTCCTTTGTTCAGTTAGAAAAACTACTTTATTGACTGTAAAACCTCCAAACTAACCATTCATCTTCGTATTACATCTTTTGAGCAACTTTTACAATGTTGCATTTTAACAACTCTTAAGGAAATCAATTAATTGGTTACAAGATTATGTCAATATACTTAATGTGACTCCAAATCTATTCAAATGACCTTATACAAAAAAATTGATTATTTCATGACCTTAGATTTCCTCAATGAGGTGCTCCTGCACCATACTGTCGAGCTTGAAAGTTTTCCAAGTCTCATGGAAATGTGTATGCAATAACCTGCAAAAACAATTGGACTGTAAATTGCATCTTCAACTTTGTCTTCTTCTGTGTCTTCATTTGGGTCTTTGCCTCTTTTACTTCTTGTCTTATTTCACTTCTTGATATCTTTAGTGTACCATTTCTTCAAACTAAGACTCCCATCAATGGAGTTTTTAGTGGCTTCCTTCAAGGTGTTTCTCTAGACTCAAGTTCACTCCTCCATGCTGCTCCACTACCAACAACCTCTGCCCCTCACCTTGGAGTCCCTTCCATGCCTCTCTACCTAGTCTATTGGTGACACATAGTGGACCATCCTCTCTGGCCCTAGATCATCTCTTATGATCCTCTTGGTAGACCTCCATTTCCATCCATCTGCAGCGAGGGAATGTGCACCTGCAACCATGAAACTTCAACAAAAAGAATCAATTACCAAATCTCTTTCTCAGCCTAGATATTTTGATGGTGTTCCAAGGACTTTAGTCTTGAACATAAGAAAGGGAAGTGCAACAGGAATGGACATTAATTTTGGTATTTTTTATTTAGAAACTTATTATTCCATTATATTTGTTGTCTTTCATTACCTATATAATCTAATGTGTTATTTTTTTTCTTTTTACAGAAATGTATTGATCATAAACTCAAAGAAGAGGATAAAGTTAATGTGTTAGATCCATATGATGGTGATGTTGTCGGTATTGGGCAGATTCACTCCTTGTCTATTGTACATGGAGTCAAATTGAAAGGAAGTGGGGATGCAAATGTAAACATTTTAAAGGCGACAAGTAATGTACCCTTGCCTTATGAAAACAAAACAGATGGGGTTATTCATCTGGAAGAGAAAGATAGAACTTTCACACAGTGGCCACTAAAGTATTTGGAAAAAATTGACATAGTTGATCAACAAGTTTATTATGTGTTATTTGTTAGGAATTTTGGGTCACTACTTTATAATATTGCAATATTTTGAATGTGTTGTTTAGAGATTGTAATCATCAAGGTGTATTTGAAAGAGTTGGAAACTCTTAGACAACTTTGATATTTTTTTATTATATTTACGTATATACTCTTTAGACAAATTTGACATTATAATTTGATATATATTTGCATTAATTTTTCTTATTGGAGATTACCTTTATTTATCATCATGATGTTGAATCAATATTTTAATTCTAGTCTGTCATAGCTTGTTCATGTGTAATACTCTTATTTACTTTTATGATTTCGTTCAAGTCTAATATTATGTTTTTTTTTGCATTTTAAAATTTATTAAATTATTAATTTTGTAACTACATTTACTACCAAATAACATAAACAACCAAATAAACTACCAATTAAATGACCAAATAAATTACCAAATAAACTACCAAATGACTAAATAAATGACCAAATAAACTACCAAATGACCAAATAAGCTACCAAATGACCAAATAAATGACCAAATTGTTAGTAATAACTGAGAGGGGGGTGAATCAATGGCCTAAAAAAAATTCCAATAATCAACCCTTAAAACTTAGTACCATAATATTCTACCTCTAGTTATCTTTAGTCCTATAAGATGAATGCCTCCAAATACTTTTATCAAATTACTACTGCTCGAAATGCTTTGTAAAACCTTATACTATATGTTTACCGAATAGCAGTCTATTAATTTACCAAAAGACAATAAATTATCTAGAGTATACCGATCAATCCAGTTATGTTATGTGTAATGCAAAACACTAAAGTAGTGACTCATAAGCACATTGACACATGAATTTTTAACGTGGAAACCCTGTTAAGGGAAAAACCACTTGGGACCAGTAACCCAAAATTTTCACTCTTCTGAAGTGAGCTCATTGAAGAGCCAACCCTATTAGGTGTGACCTTGTTAGAGGATTTAAAATTTTAGTCTATCACTTGATATCGGGAATCTCTATGCTACCATATTTGATCAAACACTCACTTGGCCTGTCAATTGGTATCTGGCATCTCATGCTATCTTCATGATCAAAATTTTTGATACTCCTTGGGATGTATCTCAATATAGAAAGGATCTTTAAATCCCACTCAGTTAAGAGACTTTCTGAATCAATGGTTAAACTGAAACAGTATGATCTGTTCACATATACAACTTATACTTGCAGATTTTTAGATCTACTGTAATCTCACAAAACTATTTTGATCAATATAACTCTATTTATACCTTTGCTCCACTTTGATTCTTCTCGGTGATGCTTTGCTCTTTTTCTCGGTGTCTGTAGAAAACTTTAGCTCTTTCCTCAACTTGTTGATCAATACTGTATGAAGTTGTTCTTCATCAGTTTCTCTTTAGCATCCTCTTTTTCATTCACTCCCCACACCAATTCATAATGAATTAAGTTGTCTCTTTATATACATGATATCACCATTGTTAGGTTCTTGATCTTGGTGTGATCCACAATTCTTGCCAATTAGATTTAAAGCAAAAATCCTATTTTATCTCGCTGAGATCTTCTTGCCAACTGGAAAAAATAGCTTTAAATCAATTACTTATCGCTATCTTATCTTGCCGATGAAAACAATGATAATGACTAGTTAACTCTATATTTAGCTCTACGAGCTAGATATTTTGTCATTTCTAAACTCAAGTTAATTTTGGTGTTTAACTCTTTGATAGCGTCGGTCAACACTCCAGTTCTCCTTAGGCTTCTCCATCGATTTACACTATGTTTCTGGCAGTCAGGTATGCCTGTGATTCTGCTCGTCAATGTTCTTTCTTGGGCATCACTATGACTTGACTGTTGGTGATCTCTATCCGTCGGGTTACACTGACCGTCAGTGTTTATAGTCACATTGTGAATACTTGTCTTTTATGCATTACTAAAAGCATAATCTTTATCTCTCTAATTCTATGAATTCTTTGACACTTTGATTATAACCGATTAGATTATATCAAGTTGACATCAATGACAATATAATCCATTAACAATTTAATGTCTTGCATTATCCTTCTGCATTTCAGTGATCAACTTAACATCTTCAAACATTCAATTAGTTACATATCATCAATCTCTCCCTTTGGCATTGATGGAAACATACTACATTATCATACTATACTATCACTAATACAATATGAAATATAAAGTTTCATCAAGCTTTCCTAATGTAACTATTACAAATGTCTGGCTCTTGGTAAACTCAAAAATAGCTTAGATTTGTTTCCTGCAGAGTGGTTGTCTTCAATCTTCAATCCCTTCAATAGATAGATGTATATTTTGATATCTCTATTCTGATATGTCAGCTTCCTTGACTATTCCTCTTCTTGATAATCTCTTTTTCCTTTGACAATAATATTTCTCTTTGTCTGAACTCCCTCCCTTAGATGGATATTTCATGTGCAATCAATTTCTCTCCCTTAGAATATTGATTAACTCTTCCTTTCTAATTCTCAGGAAATTTTCTTCATGGATAATGATATAATCTCTCCCTTTATCATATCTCTCCTTTATGTGATATGGGATCATCTGTCCTTTTGATAATGCGATCATCTCTCCCTTTGTATGATAAAGAAAATCTCTCTCCCATATGATAATGATCTCCCTTGTGATAATGAGATATTTCTCTCCCTTTTGTATGATAATGAGAACATCTCTCCCTTTGACAACATGCCAAACAAAAATATTTCTCTTTATTTTATCATCTATATCATGTTCCATTCATTTGTATAATATATTCATTGAATTTCCCTATCCATCAACAATACAATGTTCTGATTTTCGATGCAGATATGTACCTTGCAATGTACAAATATATCTATTGTTATCCATCTCAGTGTTTACATCAACATAGCTGATCTTCAGATTTGGTATAGGATGATGCAACCTCCTAGTCAGATTACTGATCGATAGACAAGGGTTGAACCCCTAGTCTCTGTCTCAGGTACTCAAATGTATCCTTTGGTAATGGCTTGGTGAGTATATTAGCTAACTATTCCTTTGATTAAACATATTATAGTGTCACTTCCTTTTCTTGTACTTGTTCTCTCAGATAGTGATACTTGATAACAATATGATTAGTCTTAGCATGCATGACTGGATTCTTAGAAATGTTTATTGTACTGGTATTATCACAATAGATAATTACTGGTTCAAGGATCTTCATATGCATATCTAGTAATTATGTGATCCATGCAATATTAGAGGAATTTGTAGCAGCAGTCACATACTCTACTTCTGCAGTAGACTGAGAGATGAATCCTTGCTTCTTGCTTATCCATGCGACATGTCTGTCACCCATGAAGAATTTTCCTCCAGTTGTGCTCTTTTGGTCATCAATGTTTCTATCCCAATCAACATCTTTATAGACTTGTAGCTCAAATTTTCCTTCTCTTTTGTACCATAATCTATAGTCCTCATTGTTCTTCAGATATCTCATAATTCTTTTGAAAATAGTCATATGTGATTCTTTGGGATTAGTAGAGAATCTTGCAACTATCCCCACTGCATGTGCTATATCTGGTCTTGTATGAACAACATACATCAGTTTGCCAATCATTGATTTATATAAGGTCTGATTTACCTCATTTTTCTTGTCTTCTTTTGTCATCTTGCATCCAGCAGCCATAGGTGTTCCAATTGGTTTGGAATCTTCTATCTTGAATATCTTCAACACTTCCTTGATGTATTTGGACTGAGTGATGTAAATGCCTGCATCTTGTTGAAGAATTTGTAGACCAAGAAAGAATTTGATCTCCCCAAACATAGACATTTCAAATTCCTTGCTCATTTCATTAGAAAATGATTTTCATAACAATTCATTCCTTCCAAAAATGATATCATCAACAAAAATTTCATCAATCAGAATATTACCATCGACATCTTCTTTAAGTATAGATTGCTATTTTCACTTGTTCTAAATTTTTTTATGCTAATGAGATATGAGTGAAGTATTTCATACCAGGCTCTCGGTGCTTGTTTCAATCCATACAAGGCTTTGTGTAGTCTAAATACCATGTTTCTATTGTCTGGATTAACAAACCCTTCTGGTTGTTCAATGTATACCTCTTCTTCTAATATTCTATTTAGGAATGCAAATTTGACATCCATTTGGTATACCTTGAATCCTTTAAATGCAGCATAAGAAAGTAAGATTCTAACTCCTTCTAGTCTTGCAACGGGTGCAAAGGTTTCACCATAATCAATACCTTCTTCTTGTGCATATCCCTTGCATACTAATCTTGCCTTATTTCTAGTGACCTCTCCATTCTCATTTAGCTTGTTTCTGAATATCCATTTGGTACCGATGTGATGCAGGAGCATCCTGGGTGTAAGGGCAATCTTGCATCACCCAAAAATATTTCTGTTTTCTTTTCAATATGGGCTACCTTGTGCAGAGCTGCTATTTATGGTAACTTGCTATTTTTAGTAAGTTGGTCATACGATCTCGGAATGTTTTGATTTTGCATGTGGAGGTTCATCTCAGTCATATCAACCTGCCAGTAAAGTTTCATGGCTAGATCAGGTCTAGTTTTGAAGATATTAAAAAATTTTGGTATTGAAAATAGGGTACAGAAACTTCGAGCTCAGTTTTGAAGGCTTTAGAGGCCCCGGATGAGGTCGAAACTTGAGCTAAATGAAGCTTTCTTAACTCAAGTGTTGTAGAACGCTTCGTGGCGTTTCTGAAATGGGGTTATAATAGTCAATCGGGTCAACTGGTGATGACTTATGGTCTCCGGAAGTTGGGCCACCTGAAATAGCAGAAAATCATTTTCCTTCAAAATTTTTGTTTGGGTTTCAAAAGTTATTTTGAGCCGACTTTGATGTACTAAATTGAAAAATAAAATTATTCTAAGTTTGGTCGGCCCTAAGGGTTAATTTCTGGAACCTTCTCAGGTGGTGGAAATTGCCTATATAAAGAAGGCCCGTAGTGTTGTCTTAGGCAGTTTGGGATAGTTCTGGGTAGATCTGGGTAATAATTCGAGGCTTGTCCTACAGAATATTGTAAGGGGAATGCCCATGTGGCTTTGCATATTGTAATTCTGAAAGTTTGTAATTCCACATTTGTGGAGATAATAAGAAGCCCATTTTCTATTCTTGCAAATTGTTGTTGCTTCTATGTTTCTGTTATGTGTTTGTGGTATTAAGGGGAGCACCCTTCATCACGATGACATTCTTGTCATCTGGTATCGGTACTAGTGTCCATGTATTGTTCTTCTCAATTTGTTCTATCTCTTCATTCATAGTACTGACCCATTCTTCATTCTTGAGTGCAATGTTAATAGATTTAGGCTCAAAATCAAAAAGTAAACATCTGGTGTTAAGTGACTTACTTCTTGTTATTGTTCCAGCCTTCTTGTCTCCTATGATTTGATTATGTGTATGATGTCTTCTAAAATACTTGGAAAGTTTTAGTTTAGCTCTATGCTCATCATTCTGATTATCTTCTTCACCTTCATTTTCATCTCCATTGTTCGGAACATCATCTTGAGTATTATCCTAATCATCGGTAATTTCAGCCTGATGCTCGGGTGCAATGTTCTGATGCTCAGGAGTGACACATTGTTGCTTGGGTAGAGTGTCAGGTTCTATATAAACAACTCTTTTGTAGTCCTCTGGTTCCTTTTTGATTTCCTTATCATTATTTTCTGCAAATTCATCTATTTTCACATTTTCACTTTCAATGATTTTGTTAGATGACTTGTTAAGACATTTATAAGCCTTGATTTTGGTTGAATACCCTAGGAAGATACCTTCTTCACTTTTGCAATCAAATTTTCCATTTCTATCATCCTTCAATATATAACATTGACTACCAAAGATTCTGAAGTAACTTACATTGGGTGTGTGACCATACCAAAGCTCATAGGGTGTCTTCTTTGTGTCCTTTAATTTTAATCTATTTAGTGTATAGACAATAATACTGACAGCTTCCCTCCAGAAAGTTTGAGTGATGCTTTTCTCAATCATCAATGTTATTGCACAGTCAAAAATTGATATGTTTCTCCTCTTAGCAATTCCATTTCTCTGTGGTGTCCTTGGTGCAGAAACATGTCTTTTAATTCCATTCTCATTGCAATAGTCAGTGAATTATTCTAAAGTAAATTCCCCTCCTCTATCTGACCTTAAGCATTTCAATTTCTTTTCACTTTGTTTTTCTACCATTTCTTTATACCATTTAAACATCTTAAATGCTTCTGATTTATCTTTTAAAAACATCACTATCATCATTTTAGAAAAATCATCAACAAAAAGAATAAAATACCTATCTCCACAGTAGCTCTTTGTCCTAATGGGTCCACATAGATCTATATGGACTAATTATAGAATTACAGTAGATGTATTGGTTTTTCTCTTGAAACTAGACTTTGTCATCTTACCTTTTTGACAATTCTTTTACGTGATATGCTCAGGCTTAGTCATTATCGGTAAGCCTTTGACATTCCTTTTATTGCTTATTTTTATCATGTTGTCAAAGTTCACATGACACAATCTTTTGTGCCACAACCATATGTCTTCATTTATAGCCATTAAACAAGTCGTGTTAGTGTCATTAAGATAGAAAAGGTTACCTTTTGTCTACTCATCGGTACCAATCAACCTTCCTGATTCATTGAAGATATTTGCCTTTTTATTTTCAAATGCTACTCTGTGAATTGAATTATTCAACTGAGAAACACTTAACAAATTGTAATTCAATCCTTTAACCCAGTAAGAATTTTCACATTTTATCAGGTTATTCAACATTATGGTTCCTTTACCTTCAACTGGACAACCATTATAGTATTCAAAAGTCTCAAACTTTTGTTTATCATTGGTCATATGGTGAGTGCAGCCACTATCTATGATCCATACATCATTCTTACTAACTTTAGATATGAGTGCATTTTCTACATACCTTTCTTCATCTTCATCTGAATCATCCTTCATGGCTACAAATACCATTTTGATGTCTTCTTTTGATTCAGTGTCAGTGTCATCAGCTTTGTTCTCAGCTAGGTAACATGCTTTCTTCCCTTTGTCCTTGTAGTCTTAGGTATTTCTCTTGTCAGATTGTTGGTTTCTCTGGTAATATCTATTTTCACCTTTATCAAACTTCTTCTCATATGGTCTGTCATTTCCTCTATCATCTTTTCTTTGGTTTATACATCTTGCAACAAAGTGTCCTACCTCTTTATAATTGAAACATACAAGTGGTAATTTGCTTTTGCATCTACCTTTGCCTCTCTGCAATCTTCTTGCCATTAGTGCTTCAATTTCATCAAGTCTTTGATCCTCATTATCACTATCACTGTCATTTCTAACAACATGTCTATGATTTGAGTTACTTATCTTTAGAGGAGATTTGAATACAGATTCTATAGATGGTAAGACACTATTATCAAAGTTATTCATCTCAAATGAAATTAGTCTACCAATCAAACTATCTAGAGTAACTGTATTGTTTGCAACTGATCTAATTTTTTGAATAGCAAAAAATCTAATATCATAAATAGACAATAAGGTTCTTAAGGTTTTTCTTACCACTGTCTCCTCTTCAAGTTCACCTCCAACTACTCAGATAGAATTTACTACCTCTTTGATTTTGTAGCTATATTGAGTAATTTTTTATCCTTCTTTCATCCTTATGTCATCAAACCTCCCTCTTAGGATTTTTTCTTTTTCTTTGAGTACATTGGAATCTCCTCCATGTACAATCTTCAATTTATCCCACATTTTCTTTGTAGAGGTGTAGGTTTTGACATCTTCAACTCAACATCAGAGAGTGATGATGCAAGTTCTATCATCATGCAAGTATGCTCATACTTGACTCTTAATTTCTAAAGAGTATGAGGTCCTGTAGGAAACACATATTCAGTATCTAAGTATTGAACAATATCATTTCCAATACCTGATAGGTTGAATCTTATTCTGCATTGCCATGATGCAAAGTTGTCTTTATTCAACTTGGGCACATCTCGTCTGTTCGTCTTGTGATCTTTTGCTTGAGTTGTTAAACTCCTTCTCTAAGTACAAAATCTTTGATACCAATTGTTAGTAATAACTGAGAGGGGGGGGGGTGGTGGGGGGTGAATCAGTAGGCTCAAAAATTATTCCAATAATCAACCCTTAAAACTTAGTACCACAATATTCTACCTCTAGTTATCTTCAGTCCTATAAGATGAATGCCTCCAAATACTTTTATCAAATTACTACTGCTCTGAATGCTTTGTAAAACCTTGTACTGTATGTTTAGTAAATAACAGTCTATTAATTTACTGAAAGACAGTAAATTATCTAGAGTATACCAATCAATCCAGTTATGTTATGTGTAATTTAAAACACTAAAGTAATGACTCATAAACACATTTGCACATGGATTTTTAACGTGGAAATCATGTTAAGGGAAAAACCACTTGGGACCGGTAACCCAAAATTTTTACTCTTCTGAAGTGATCTCGGTGAAGATCCAACCTTGTTAAAGGTTACAAACACACTGTTAGGTGTGACCTTGTTAGAGGATTTAAAATTTTAGTCTGTCACTTGATATTGGGCATCTCTATGCTACCATCTTTGATCAAACACTCACTTGGCCTGCCAATTGGTATCTGACATCTCATGCTATCTTCATGATCAAAATTTTTGATACTCCTTGGGATGTATCTCAATATAGAAAGGATCTTTAAATTCCACTCAGTTAAGAGAATTTTTGAATCAATGGTTAAACTGAAACAATATGATCTGTTCACATATACAACTTATAGTTGCATATTTTTAGATCTATTGTAATCTCACAAAACTATTCTGATCAATATAACTCTATTTATACCTTTGCTCCACTTTGATTCTTCTCGGTGATGCTGTGCTTTGTTTCTCGGTGTCCACATAAAACTTTAGCTCTTTCCTTATCTTGTTGATCAATACTGTATGAAGTTTTTCTTCATTAGTTTCTCTTTAGCATCCTATTTTTCATTCACTCCCCACACCAATTCGTAATGAATTGAGTTTTCTATTTCTAGACATGATATCACCGTTGTTAGGTTCTTGATCTTCTTGATCTTGGCATGATCCATAATTCTTGCTAATTAGATTTAAAACAAAACTCCTATTTTATCTTGTTGAGATCTTCTTGCCAACTGGACAAAACAACTTTAAATAAATTACTTATCTCTGGCTTATCTTGTGGATGAAAATAATGATAACTACTAGTTAATTCTATATTTAGCTCTGCCAGCTAGATATTTTGTGATTTGTAAACTCAAATTAGTTTCAGTGTTTAACTCTTTGATAGCGTCGGTCAACACTCTAGTTCTCCTCGGGCTTCTCTGTCAGTTTACACTATGTTTCTGGCCATCGGGTATGCTTGTGATTCTGCTCGTCGATGTTCTTGCTCGGGCATCACTGTGACTTGACTATCGGTGATCTCTATCCATTGGGTTACACTGACGATCGATGTTTGTAGTCACATTGTGAATACTTGTCTTTTATGCATTACTGAAAGAATAATCTTTATCTCTCTGATTCTCTTAAGTCTTTGACACTTTGATTATAACTGATTAGATTATATCAAGTTGACATCGACGATAATACAATCCATTAACTAATTTAATGTCTTGCATTATCCTTCTACATTTCGGTGATCAACTTAACATCTTCAAACATTTAATTAGTTACATGTCATCACAAATGACCAAATAAACTACCAAATGACCAAATAAATGAGCAAATAAACTACCAAATAACCAAATAGATGACCTAATAAACTACCAAATAAACTATCAAATGATCAAATAAATGACCAAATAAACTACCAAATGACCAAATAAATAATCAAATGACCAAATAAACTACCAAATAACCAAATAAACTACAAAATGACCAAATAAATGACCAAATGACCAAATAAAATACCAAAAGACCAAATAAACTACCAAATGACCAAATAAATGAACAAATAAACTACCAAATGACCAAATAAATGACTAAATATATGACCAAATCAATGACCAAATAAATGACTAAAATAGTTTAGTCATAAATTTGGTCACGAGATAAATGATTGATAATAAACTACCACTGGTCACGTGACCAAATTTGGTCATTTATCCACAATTTTTGGTAGTTTATTTGGTCACATATTGCTATTTTTGTACTAGTAAATCGAGAAGCTTGGGATAAAACATCCAAAGTACTATAAGCATAAAGACTTCATCTATGTTGGTGTTGGTGAGGAGGCAAATAGATCTTAGGGGAGGAGGATGGAGATTAGGGAGCTCTAGCCACCACAAAAGGGGTATTACCTTAGTGGTCAAGGGGCACAAGTAAGTTAGCTACCTTAAATGCACCGTTATTAGCTTGTACCTAGATCTATTATAAGATATTAAAATAAATAAAATTATTTAAACAAAAAACAAAAATATGTCAATCAAAAAATTAGTAAATATTGTATATTTTGTATCTTTCCATATGTTGAAGCAAATAGCCACTCTAAATATTGTCAAATATAGTTGATTTTGTGGGGGACACAAATTCAATCCCCTAAAAGAATCATGTGCCAAAAGATAGGCTTTGGACAAAAGGACTTTGAGAAGTCATGGATTTTTAGTTTAGAGATGTACATATTTAAGATGAAATAAAAAAAGATTCTTACAAGACTCTAACTACCCACAAAAAGGACAACAAGGATATTGGACACCCAAATGACATAACTCGGAAACCATAGATCCTTAGGAAAAGAATATAACAAGCAATATAAACAATAAGACACTAAGATTATTGATTAAAAATACCATCATTTGTTTAACATTTGAACCATGGGAAAATGGGGAGAGAGTTAATGATACTCATGCCAAAGCTTATAATTTGGGAAGGAAGTGTTTGGCTTTCCACTATGGCTTAGAGGAATTGACACAATTTATGAAAAATATCAGCTAGAATTACTCTTATGGTTATATCCAAAGTTCAACAATTATAATCAAAAGTGTGAAACTTAACTTTGAATAAATAATGCAATTTACGTTAAGTGGCATTATTATTTCTAATTCTTTTATGAATAAATCTCTATTTTATCATTTATAAGTAAAAATGATGATTTGTTCTTTTATGTAGGTTTGTCAGCATGGATCTCCAAACACAATAGATTAATCTCTAAGGAATGTGTTGGTGTTTGAAAATGTTTATGCTTTGAAAGCCACCAATATACCTTAAGACTGATGTTAGGAGTGGTTAGCTTTAAGTATGAAAGCTCTGCAAGGTAACTGGACCAACTGTAGGGACAAGACTGCCCTCTGCACTTCTGGCTCTGCAAAACCAAGGCGGGTACACCTAATCTAGATAAAACTAAACTCTTTACAACTCCTTATACTCTGTATTTAAACAACAGATAATGATAAGAAATTACTAAATGATAACCAGACATTCATTGAATCTCCATTACCATGGTAGGATAAAAAGCAACAACTATAAAATGTAAAGAATTTGGTAATGAGTTTGATTTACATTTTGGGATAGAATATAGCCAAACCTATCAGACATATATCTCAAAAGAATATACTAGTTTTTAGATCAATGCCTTATCCATTGGGAAAAATCCTCAATACAATAGTGAAAACTGAAACCAACCAATTGGTCAAGACTCATATCCTTAAACATAAATCTCTCAGACCACACACTACTTATAGTATTCTTTCATAGATAATCCAAAAAGATAATGTTATATCCAAAGCATTTTAATTTTATCTGAGATCAAAGACTTGTGGAATAAAACATACATATAAGAAAAAATTATACAGTAAGCCAGAAAACTCACAACTCAGAAGATAACACAAAGGAGAGAATTAAAATCTGAGAAAACTTATATTAAGTATGATGAAATCTAGTTTCTGTATCAATATGACAAGGAAATACACAATGCAACAAATCTGCAAAAGATCATACAACTTTCAATTATGCCTTAATACAGTCTGAAAAACATCTGCTATATCCTAGACTAGAAAAAAATATAAGCCTAATTCTCTCTACTTTCCCACTTCTTCAGCCCCTACTAAATGATCTTGAAAATCCCTTTATAGAAATAGGGATGCAACAAGCTTTGAACCATTTAGGGTTAGGGTTTACAACCATAAATGCAAGCATTAAAAACATTGAATTCATCCAACTATTTGCAATCAAGTTGAAACCCTATCCTTTTCTCCAATCTGTGTAATCTGATATGATATGTAGCCATGCTTCTTGGGATGTGAAAAACAATACCACAAAGTCTAAAAATTTCCAAGCCATGATGCGAAGAGTAACTCAACATAAATGCAGAAGAAACCAAGCGCTACTATAAACATTTATCAATCTGAACAAAAACCTCAAATGTTAAGTGGAAACCCTATCTTTACACATAAATGCACCTTGTAGATATCGGATCTTCACTCTAACATCATCCTACAGCTAGGCAAGAATGACCCAAAAAATCAAATTGACACATTTATGTCTAGGAACAAAAATCTGAGTCCACTACCATGAAAACCTCTGAGAAAACCTTTAAAATTTTAAATAATGGTTACAATGGATATAGGTGGCATGAAACCCCCAATCGACAACCCATATTCAAAAATTTATGCACTTTAAAACACAACCATAGATCCTTTTAAGTTACTCAGGCCCCAAGTAAAAAAAAATTATTTAAGCCCGGTCAAACTTCCATTGACCTCCACATGGAACCTCCCCATTGGGCTTGAGAAAATATTATTCCTTTCTGACTTGCGCAGGACCCATACTCCTTATATCTTTCCTAGACGCGTAACAAGATTTTGCCATTGCGTGATGCATATCCATCATGCAATTTTCCTTCGCGCTATGGAAAAACACCATTGGATCTTGATCTCCATTTTACCACTCCTTTGTCATTTGTTTCCATGTGTCACCTTCTTATTCACTCCATGTGACTGTTCCCACCATTTATATCACCGCCTATTCCACATGACACCAATTGATTCATTGGGACCTCAACCACCTCACCACCCTACTTGGCCCTACCACCTTCCAGTCTACCACATGTCGACACCTATTCCATCGCACTAAATGAATATACCTATCATGACTAGGACCGTGCCATAGTGAAATGATGACATCTATCACTGCATATACCACATCACCTGAGTGCAGGCCCACAAAATTATCCTTCTTGCCCGCTAGCTGGCCTCCACTAACCGTAACTTCTACGAACTGTTAGGCAAAAGGAACGTGTCTTTTAGGCACTTAACATATTGCAGGCTTGGTTATAAAAACACTAAGTGCTTCCTTCACATTGTAAATGTGGGACAAATGACTTAGGGAACTTTTGAATAAAACATAGAGCAGGTGGCACCACAGAAGCTCTAACCACTTCCAACCTGCATGACCACGCAAAAATGATCCTTGGGAAACAAGACTCTTCCTCTCGTGACCCTCTACAACTTTCCCACAAAGAACAAACACATGAAACTCCCTGCAAACTAAATATTTCTATCATGAAAGAGCTTGAAGCTCTGCAAAAATTTTAAGATGGTACTCACAAAAATGAGTACCAACAGTGGCTCTAACTAGGGATGCGTGCCCCTTGTGGGCATGGAAATATTCTAGACCTCTAAGACAAGCATACCATCTATATGAAGAGAAATAGACCTACATGAGAGAACTAAAGAAAATGAGATATATACAAACTTTCTACTAGCAAAGATTTACACCTCTTCTTCTTATCCACTGATTTGAAGGAATCAAACCAGGCTTGACAACCCAAAGCCATCATAAAATTTCTGATTCAACTTGCCTCTATCATAAACAAATTTTTCTTCTCCCTACATTAGAAGCAAGCTAAAAAAGGCACTTTCATTTGTCTGATCAGAACTACTACCACCTTCCATTAGCTCAACACATAAACACTTATCACCTTATCCATCACTTGAGCCTTTATGAAGATTAGACAAGCTTTGAAAATGTGAATCATGTGGCATATGCATGTTACTTTCATTAGATAGAAATAATTTGAAACCAATGCAATACTCATCATCCTCTAATTCAATGCCACATTTGGGAGGAACACCACCTAGCTGAGAAAGACACTTGTATTCTTCCATGAAGATGGTATCATTTATAACATCTTCTTCAAAGAAAACAAAGAAAAATCTGAACAAGAGGAATGTTCATCATCATCATTATAACATGAAAGCTCCACATCATGATCCCTATTCTCCTCTGCAGAGTAACTATCTTGCATAATGTCAGTAGTTTGCATACAAATAGAAAAGCTCCCTAAAGAACTCACTTGCAAAATATCAACATTATACAAACCACAATTCTGTTGGTGGGAGGGAGGGCATACATTAGTACATTCATCATGAACATGCACAACTTGAGTAACTGGAGGATCATCCTATAATGGTTTAATGAAATATTTAGAATTTGAAAAATATTCAAAATTTACACAACTATCCCAATCAGTACTCAAGATCAAACCAGGAACATCTTCATCCTTTGAATCTAAAAAATATTGATGCCTTCACCATCTGATACATTATAGTCAATCTTGTTGATGCCAAATGATACATAAGCACAAGGAGTATAAGAAACACACATGTTAAAATCAGGACCTCCTGACTCATATTCTTTTTCAAACTCAAATGTGTTGGGTGCAAGAACTCTGAGTTATCCCTCCTTGAATATCTAAGATTTTCACAAGTGAGGAACTCTAAAATTTTTTCACTATGAATTAAACCACTATTATCATCTTCACCCTCTTCTAATATGTAGTGACAAACATAATCTTCATTTATCCAATCATTATCCTCTTGCTGACTGCACACATCCTCTATCCAAAGTTGAGAAAGAGCATCACTTTCATGATTACAAGAGAGAGAATCCACATTGGATACATCTCCTTCATAGGTTCCATCATCCTCAACATCAATATCACTAGGCACAACCTCTTGTGCAACCCTAGATTCAAGAAGTTCAACTTTTCTTATCCAATTCCTAGTTAATTCAAAAATTTCTATCCTTGAGGAGGTTAACAAACCAATGGATTTAGGATAACAAAGATCCAAAAATACATTAACCCAAACTACCTCATGAGGACAAAAAGGAATATCAAAATTCCTTATTGCAACATAAAACCTCTTGTAAAAAATAAATGTAGATTCTCCCACCACTTTCTTCATTCTTCTTTGCAAAAACAAAATGACTTGCTCTTGTAGCTTTTGTTCTAAAATTTTTGTTTCTTCTTCAAGAACCTTTTCATGGTCTAGCAAAGACCTTTCTGTTCTAGACATAGTAGAAAAACCTCCATCATCTATGTCTCCCATTTTTTACTAGTACAATACTTCTATATGATTTTGCAAAATGCAACTCAAAACTTGAAGTATGCAAACCTCTATTCACACCCTTTTCCTTCTCTTAGTGCTTAACCACTCAATAAGGAAACATTTACAAATTTGAAAAATGAAATACTTGGATGTGTTATTGCAGCTGCAAAAGTATAGATTTGAAGTCACCCCCAAATCACCCTTTAAAACTTTGGTAGAGTCGCCACCCCTTTACAGAGGAAAAGATTTGAATCATTTGAGAACTCCTCCCAACTCTAACCTTCTTTAAAATCAGAAAACTCACAACACACCCCTAGTAGGGTCTCATATTGATTCCTCTCTTGACTATGCTCATAGTCACAAGACTCCAAACATCTCCTGCATCTTCACTGCAATTTCACCCCTTTCCTTGTAGCCTATCTTCAATCATGCACACTGGTGCAAATCAAAGAACTCAGAGTTACCACTGACCACTGTAAGATAATATATGTATTACTTTAATAAATTTGGACTTTTAGACACTTTGCAATGACAAACATAACAAACTTGACTCGCTTTACTAAACATGAGGAATATCTTCTTTGTAGCACATGACTTTATAACTAACTCCCCAGTAGAGTCACTATTTTGTTGGTGTTTGAAAATGTTTATGCTTTGAAAGCCACCAATATACCTTGAGATTGATGTTAGGAGTGGTTATCTCCATGTATGAAAGATTTACAAGATAACTGGACCAACTATAGGGACAAGACTTCCCTTTGCACTTCTGGCTCTACAAAACCAAGGTAGGTACACCTAATCAAAATAAAACTCAACTCTTTACAACTCCTTATACTCTGGATTTAAACAATAGATAATGATAAGAAATTACTAAATGATAACCAAGCATTCATTGACTCTCTATGACCATGAAAGGACAACAAAAAACAACGGTAAAATGTAAAGAATTTGGTATGAGTTTGATTTAAGTTTTGGGAAAAAATATAGCCAAACCTATCAGACATATATCTCAAAAGAATATACTAGTTTCTAGATCAGTGCCTTATCCATTGGGAAAACACCTCAATACAATATTGAAAATTGAAACCAACCAACTAGTCAAGAATCATATCCATAAACATAAATCTCTTAGACCACACACTACTTATAGTATCCTTTCATAGATAATCCAAAAAGCTAATGTTATATCCAAAGCATTTTAATTTGATCTAAGATCAAAGACTTGTGGAATAGAACATATGCATAATAAAAACTTATACAGTAAGCCACAAAGCTCACAAATTAGAAGATAACACAAAGGAGAGACTTAAAATATGAGAATACTTATATTAAGTATGATGAAATATAGTTTCTGCATCAATATGACAAGGAAATACATAATGCAACAAATCTACAAAAGATCATACAACTTTCAATTCTACCTTAATATAGTATGAAAAACATCTTCTATATCCTAGTCTAGAAACAAATATAAGCCTAATTCTCTCTACTTTCCCAATTCTCCAACCCCTACTAAATGATCTTGAAAATCTCTTTATAGGAACAGGGATGCAACAAGCTTCAAACCATTTAGGGTTAGGGTTTACAACCATAAATGCAAGCATTAAAAATATTGAATTCATTCAACTATCTGCAATCAATTTGAAACCCTATCATTTTCTTCAATCTATGAAATCTAATCTGATTTGTAGCCATGCTTCTTGGGATGTGAAAATTATTACCATGAAGTCTAAAAATTTCCAAGCCATGACGCGGAGAGTAACTCAACATAAATGCAGAAGAGACAAGGCCTTGTTATAAACATTTATCAATCTGAATAGAAACCCCAACTATCAAGTGGAAACCCTATCTTTACACATATATGCACCTCATAGATATCATATCTTCACCCTAACATCATCCTACAGCTGTGCAAGAATGACCCAAAAAATCAGATTGACGCATTTATGTCTAGGAATAAAATCTGAGTCCACCACCATGAAAACCTCTGAGAAAACCTTTAAAAATTTAAAAAATGGTTACAACAGCTACAGGTGGCACGAAACCCCCAATCGATGGCCCATATTCAAAATTTTATGCACTTTAAAACACAGCTATAGATCCTCTTAAGTTACCCAGGCCCCAAGTAAAAAAAATTTATTTAAGCCTAGTCAAACTTCCATTGACCTCCACATGGCACCTCCCCATTGGGCCTAAGAAACTCCTATTCCTTTCTGACTTGTGCAGGCTCCACACTCCTTACTTCTTTCCTAGACACGTGGCATGATTTATCCATCATGTGATGCATATCCATTGTGCAATTTTCCTTCGTGCTATGGAAAAACACCATTGGATCTTGATCTCCCTTTTACCACTCCTTTTCCATTCGCTGCCACACGTCACCCTCTCATTCGCTCTACGTGATTGATCCCACCATTTATCTCATTTCCTGTGCGATGTGGCACCACCTATTTTACTGGGACCTCTGCCACCTCACCATCCTACTTGGCCCTGCCACCTGTCAGTTTGCCACATGTCAACACCCACACCATCTCTCTATTTGAATAGACCTATCATGACTAGGATCGTTCCATAGCGAACTACTGACATCTATCACTACATCCACCACATCACCTGAGTGTGAGCCCACAAAATTATCCTTCCTCTTTGCCAACTGGCCACCACTAACCTTAACTTCTATGAACCATCATCCAAAAGGTGCATGCCTTTTAGGCACTTAACATATTGCGGGCTCAGTTATAAAAACACTAAGTGCTTCCTTCACACCATAAATGTGGGACAAATGACATAGGGAACTTTTGATTAAAACAAAAAATATGCGGCACCACAAAAGATTAGAATACTTCCAACCTACATGACCACACAAAAATGACCTTGGGAAACAAGACTCTTCCTCCCATGACCCTCTGCAACTTTCTCACGAAGAACAAAGACATGAAACCCCCTGCAAACTAAATATTTCTGCTATAAAAGAGCTTGAAGCTTTGCAAACCTTTTAAGATGGTTCTCACAGAAATGAGTACCAATAGAATGCAAGTCTTCAAGAATGGATATGAAACTAAATTCAAACTAAATGAAGATCAAAGAGCTCAAAATACTAGTATGAAGAACTAGTTTGCAAGAGCGATCAAATGATGATGAGAATATGAAACTATTATGAAAATGCAACTATTATACTAACATGATTCCAAAATGAAATGATCTAAGATGCTACAAAATGAGATTATGAAATAAAACTAACAAATATCTCTATATGATAACAACTCACTTTGAAATAAAATTATCATAATAACACTATGACAATGAATGAATGAAAATGCAAAGGAGGAGGCTCTATTTATAGATTTTTAGAAGAAGGCCAAGGGACTTGGATGAGGTGGATCCTATGTGGAGGCCACATAGGATATACATGGAAAAACTATAAGACAAATGGGTGACTCATGGGAGATCTATTGGATAAAGGGATGGTCACATTTGGGTCAAAGAAGCTCACACATGTGTGAGGAAACTTGTGATAGTGACAAGTAAATGACAAGGGTTGGGGAAAGTGTGTGATGTGATAAGGCTTAAGTTGCTCACACATGTGTGAGAAAATTTAAGGGAAAGAGGAAAGGGGAGAAAACCTTGTAAGGGTTGTAATTTTGTAAAAGGGGAAAGTTGCTCACATGTGAGAAACTTTGAGAGAAGAGAAAAGGGGGAAAACTTTGTAAGAGTTGTAAGAGGCCAAAAGTAGAAAGGTGCTCATATGTGAGAACCCCCTTAGGATAAAATTTTTAGGAATCACATAGATTAAGTTAATTAATCTAGGATTTAGCCAAAAAGCAGGTTTAGGAAGATGGTGATGGGTGTAGACTAGGAATCTAGGTTAGGATTTAGGATTTAATTAGATTAAATCAAGGATTAGGGATTTTAATTAAATAAGGGATAAGGATAGGCTTAGGATTTAATTAAAATATGATTTAAGTAAATCATGGATTAAGGAGATTTGAAGGAAATGATTATTTAAATATGAGGGGTAAATGGGTCACATGTATTTAATTTGAATTAAATACATTAAGTGGGATGCATTTAAATAAAACTTAAATACTTTTAGAAAGAAGAGGATAATGAACCCGTTTAATTAAATAAATCTAATTAAATAGGTAGATGAAAGGGATTAATATAATTAATTAACTAAAATCAATTATATGGCTAAGGGTGTTAATTAAATAGGATTTAATTAACTAGAAGGAGATATTAATTAAATAAGATTCAATTAATAAGGTTAGATAACGATTTTAGATGTCTATATTTTTCCCCTCTTTGACGCGGTGTCTGAAATGACATCGTGTCAAAGAAAAGAAGATAAGATGCCATAGAAAGAAGAGAAGGTCTAAGAGTCATGCCGAAGCAACGCCGATGGAAGGATGTTCCCCCTCAAGAAAATAACACAAACAAAAAGGTTTGGTGGATTTTTCTCAAAATGAACTAAATGCATAGGAAAGGAAGAATAGTGAAATGAGATAGGATGGGGAGAAAAAGAGAAGCCTCGAATGTAGCATGCAAAGTGAAACCTATAATGCAACTAACAAAATGCAAGAGGAGATTTTTTGAGATCTTATTGTGTTGATGTGGAGGGCATACCCTAGTTTAATTTTGCAAAAGAAGGTATGCACCTTGTGTTATAGAAAAAATACAAAAAGGTTCCTTTTCATGGACTAGACAAACAAGGATATTTAGGAACATGTATGTGAATTATCAATCATGATGGAACTAATGTGGTGAAACAACTAAGGAGATCCTAATACAACAAAGTTCTTGATAGAAACTTGGTGGAAGTGCAAAAGATCCTTCCCTAGTGAGACACACATAACCATAATTGAGTAACTAAAAAAAATGCACTAAATTACCACAGACAGATCATTCCACAAACAAAAAAATGTAACAATATACACCCGTCAAAATGTACCAAGATATGGAAGATCAAGGCAATTATGAGTATATTCTATTGAAAAATAAAAGAGAAAATCAATTAAAAAACCTTATGACCAAGCGGTCATTCAGTCCACATGTTCTTGCCATGAATAAAATTGGGCCAAGATTGATTGTTTGTGTTTGTGACAAATATTCGCTGGCAATAGATGTGAAGAGAACAATAGTGCAAAAATTTGGTCTCAAAACTGATTTGTGTAACCTTATGCGATCGATGTGTCTAGAAAAATATTAGTGTAGTGGATTTAAGCTCAGTGTAATGGGGTCAAATGAAGGATGGATTATAACATGGGATGTACCTCATCATGAATGGGATGGAAAGGGATATGCAACTGGAATAAGAAAATGAACTTGATAGGATTCCCACACAGATAGGGAAAGTGGGGGTGTTATTATGAAATGGGAGGGAGGGACAACATAAGGCAATGAAAGACGTGTAGAATAGTTTGAATAGATGATGAATCTAATTACACATGGCGCCTAAAATAGGTTTTCACCAAGGTACTTATCCAGTGTGCCACCGAAGTGGTTTTCACAAATGGACAAACCTCTCTCTCTCTCTCTCTCTCTCTCTCTCTCTCTCTCTCTCTCTCTTCTTTTTTCTTTTTTGGTATATTATCAAGGTGCCTATTTGCCAGGTTTTCACCAGGATAATAAGTTTTTTTTAGGAATTTTTATGCTTTTTTGGATATTTTCTCAGGACTATTTTTGGATTTTTTTTTACAGATTTTCTATTTTTTTGCTAACTTTCTATTGTACAAGAGGAACTGTTGATGCCCTACACATAGAAGCACTTGAGGTGCATGATATTTACAAGATCAGTGATAGGATATCCCTCTAGTATTTCTATCTAATATGCTCTAGATCCAAATTTAGCTGTAACCACAAAAAATCCCAATCGATTAGGCTCAAACTTTCCTTTCTTTTCACGGTTATGGAGATTCTTCATGTTGTGCTGCAGGACAAGATCACCAACTTAAAACTCACGAGGTTTAATCTTGTTTTTGAACTATAAGTGCATACAATTTTCATACACAGGAAGATGGTTTAAGGTATTAAGGCATCTCTCATCAAGGAGTTCAAGCTCTTGCAAGCGAGCAACTCAGTATTCTTCTTCAGACATTAGATTCTCCAGGAAGATTCTGAGGGAGGGGAGCTCAATTTTAATGGGAAGGACAACCTCAGTACCATAAACAAGGGAAAATGGAGTGGCTCTAGTGGGGGTATGAATGGAAGTGTGATAGGCCTAGAGGGAAGGATTTAACCGAAGGTCCCATTCATGACCAACATCATCGACTCTTTAATTTAGGATTTTTAGGATGGTTTTATTTGTAGCCTCTTCTTGACTGTTACCTTGTGGGAAGTACTTGGAGGAACAATGTTGGGTAATACCAAACTTCTTACATAGCTCTGTGACATCCTTATTTTTTAAAGGGGCCCCATTATCAGTGATAATGTCTTGAGGAATGCCATAGCGATAGACAAGGTAGTTCAAAATAAAATTTGAAATATATTTTCCAGTGGTATAAGTAAGAGGGATGGCTTCAACCCATTTTGTAAAGTACTCTGTGGCAGAAATGATATACTGTTGGCCATTGTCAAAATTTGGGAATATCTGGCCAACAAGGTCAAGTCCCTAGCAGGAGAAGGGCCAAGGTTTAATGGTAGGCTAAAGGGATTGGGATGGGGCATGTATCAAATCATCATGCTACTAATAAGGTACACACTTTTTCACATAGTGGTAACTGTACTACTCCATGGTTGACCAATAATACCCTATGCGTAATAGTTTATTTTCCAAAGTGAGGCCCCTAGAATGGGCTCCATATATTCCTTGATGTACCTCCTCTAAGGATGTTTGCACTTCCTCAGAATTTAGACACCTAAGAAGAGTTTTTTTGAAGTGTTTCTAAAAGAGGGTATCACCAAGGATTGTATAAGACGAGGTTTGACAGATGAAGGTATTGCATTGATTTTGTGTGAAGGTAAGAGAGGTTGTTCCATATTTAAGGTAGGAATAAAATTCTTAGTACCAAGGAGAATTAAGATAAAAAATTTCACATACAATCTTGATCTTCGGTTGGTCATAGGAGGGGACCATAAGATTCTCAATGAGAAACTCACACAATGAATTGTGTTCAAGCATTGATATCAAAGACCCAATGGTTTCCATGGTATCAGCTACTTGGAATTTGTTGTAAGAAAATATCTATGAAATGTTGTTTCTGATCCTCAACCATTCATCGGTAAGGGAGTATCTTTTGATCCTTTGTTTGGTATTCATCATTAACTTGCTTGATAACTAACTGAGAGTCACCAAGGACAAGTAGGTTACAGATTTTCCATTGGACATCTTGGCAAAGTCCTATCACCAAAGCTTCATATTTGACAATGTTGTTAGTACATGTGAATTGTAATTTGTAAGATTTAGGAATGATATCCCCTTGAGGTTTGATGAAAAAAATGCCCACCCCTAATCCTTTCTATGTAAAAATCCCATCAAAATAGAGTTTTCATTGTATGCTCGAGGTGACAGTCAGAATAGATTCATCTAGAAAATTTGTAATGATAGGATGATCCCATTGAGCAAGAGCTTTGACTAACTTATCTGCAACCACTTGTCCTTTAATCACTTTTTGGTCCACATAGACAATGTAAAATTAACTAAGAATTATGACCCATTTAGTAGCACATCCCGTAAGGGTAGCTTTAAACAACAAGTATGTTAATGGATAGATTTTTGCAACAAGATGTATCTTGTGATTAAGCATATGTTGGAATTATATTGAGATGATGTACTAAGAGGGGAGGGGTGAATCAGTACCTCTAAAGCTTTTCCTTGGTTAGCCCATTAACCCTTAATCATCAGTTTGTAAATTATCTTATCTAACTATTCATCTTTCTTTATGCATATGCAATCATATCATAAATTCTTTAGTATGTAACCATAACAGAAACATTCATGAAAATAGATAACACATGACACAAGATATGATATCGCAGAAAAATCCTGTTAGGAAGTAAAAACTGCGGTGGGGATTGTTACCCACAAGACTTCACTATCTATAGATAAGAAGGGGCCAATTAAGGCTTACAATTGGTCACTTCTGATGACCTACCCTGTTAGGAGTATTACAGTGGAGACCTATTAAAATTTGCTTCATTTGAAGCTTTAGCAACACTGTTAAGTGTGCACTCTATTAAGAGATTTGGAAAGAACGGCTAAGTCCACCTTCTACAAAAGGATTTTAGATGTGATGCACTTTTTAGAATGCAACTACATAAGTCTTTGATCTGATGATAAATGCAATCTTCAATTGCTGATAACAGATCCTATAAAGCTTCATACA
>MU227527.1:7240729-7272529 GCA_018584345.1 Thuja plicata | reverse complement strand
CTCTAATCTGATTGATTTGAGGATTCACCATTCTCATTGTACCCTAATCCTGTGTAGTTGTTGACTCTTCTTTGTCCATCAAGAAAATCATCCATCCTTTTGTTGCTATCCTCAGCCTTTTTGATCAATTTGTTGTGTTAATTTTGGACTTTGATTTCATGCTTCAATTTTTCATTTTCTTCTCTTAGCTCACCAATGATCTGTATTCTTTCAATGAGTTCCATATTTAATCTGTTTGCTTCTTGACTCATAAGAATAATCTGGTTGGTAACCTCATGGTGATGCTCAGTGAGTCTTTGAATCTCTGATTCTTTTTCTTGTAGCTTCTCTATAATTTTCCTCCTATCATCAATGGCTAGTGTTCTTTCATTTTAAGCTTTTCTTGCATCACTGATGACATCAATCATTTTTACCATTTGAGTTTCTTGACCAATTTGTAGCATCTTGATTTGATCTATCATATGTAGATTGATCTCTTTCATAATTGTAATTTCTTCAACTGATGCATCTGAAGCTTTGCTCAATGATGATTCTGCTATTTCAAAGTACTCTTGTATTTCCATTTCTTTGTAGTATTTTTCATTTAGTCTGGTTGCCATAATCTTTCTTTCATCAAGAAGTTGTCTTAGCTTTATTCTCACCTCCTTGTACTACTCATAGTTTATTTGCATCTGTAACTGCTCATTCTCAATAGTCATGTCCAGTCTGAACTTGTCCATTGCTCTGATCTTTGCTCTCAAGTCTTTAAGCTTTTCAAGAGAGAGACTTAGCTCTAATACCAATTGTTGGAATTATATTGAGATGACGTACTGAGAGGGGAGGGGTGAATCAGTACCTCTAAAACTTTTCCTTGGTTAGCCCATTAACCCTTAATCATTAGTTTATAAATTATCTTATCTAACTGTGCATCTTTCTTTATGCATATGAAATCATATCATAAATTCTTTAGTATGTAACCATAACAGAAACATTCATGAAAATAGATGACACATGACACAAGATATGATATCGCAGAAAACTCCTGTTAGGAAGTAAAAACTACGGTGGGGATTGTTACCCACAAGACTTCACTTTCTGCAGATAAGAAGGGGCTGGTTAAGGCTTACAATTGGTCACTTTTGATGACCTACCCTATTAGGAGTACTACAGTGGAGACCTGTTAAGATCTACTTCATTTGAAGCTTTAGTAACACTGTTAAGTGTGCACTCTGTTAAGAGATTTGGAAAGAACGGTTAAGTCCACCTTCTACAAAATGATTTTAGATGTGATGCACTTGTTAGAAAGCAACTACATAAGTCTTTGATATGATGATAAATGAAATCTTCAATTGCTGATAATAGATCCTATAAAGCTTCATACATATTACTAATCATCCTTCCATGATTGAATAATACCTTTATCTGCTTATCGGTAGCCTTTGTGTGTTCTTGATAACTGATGTATTCTGTTTCTGACCTTTGCATGAATTATACCTTCTTCTCCTTAGATGCTCTTGGTGGCTATAAAAAATGTGAATTCATGTACTCACAATTGAGTTTGAACATCTATTTATACTAAATTAGACTTAGTTCTTGATTCATGCATTGCAAGTTAACTCTAGATCCAAGGTTTACAACTTGACCTTGATCTTTAGTTAGATATGTTTTAGATACATTAGGATGCATTAAAACATTTACATAAAGCTTGCTTGAACCTCAAGTTATTATTTAAAACAAATAAAAAATCTATAAATAGAATTACATTGCTTTATCCATCATGTAAAAATCAGATCCACAATTTGCAGGTTCTTTAATTGACTGTCGGTTCTGATGGTTGGTTTTCTTGGTCGTCAGTGTTCCTTTCTTGAACTTTTCATCGGGTATGCCTTTTCTTTTCCTATCGGGTTAGTTCTGGAAACTGTGTCGCCGGTGAAGCTTGTGGTCGCCGGTGATGCCTGTGGCCACCGGTGATGCTTGTGGTCATCGGTGATCTCTGTGGATTATATACTTAGCATTTTTCTTGTGACCTTTGTATTTTTTCGAGTATGCTTATTGTTCGCCGATAATGCCTTAGTCTGTCAGTGATGCTTGTAGTCTGGCGGTAATGCTTTAGTCTGCCGCTGATCTCTGTCAATGTTTTTCACTAAGTGTACTAATCACAAAATAATGTCATCAACATATAGTGGCGCAACTTTTGTGTATAGAAGACAATAACCAAACAATATTTTTCAAGAAGTGAGTAATTCAATTCATATCCCATGATTTTTTTACTGAGATAATAAATTGATCTCTCTTTTCCATTGTCATTGAGCTGTGCTAAAAGAGCACCTAGCGCTACTTTCGTAGCTGATATGTACAAAATCAAAGGTCAGCCTAGAATAGGCAGTACCAGCACTAGAGAATTAGCTAGATATCCTTTCAATTTCTCAAAATCTTTCTGACACAGGCGATCCCACTAAAACTTGACATTTTTGTGTAGTAAGTGAGAAAATGGATGTTCTTTATCGACTAGTTGTGACATGAATCTCCTGATAGACTGAAGTTTTCCTTTTAGACTGCGCAAATATTTTAATGTTTTGGGAGGAAACATTTATAGGATGGCCTTTACTTTATTTGGGTCTACTTCTATGCCTCTATGAGACACAATATAGCCTAACAATTTATCAGATTGAACTCTAAAGACACATTTCTTGAGATTGAGCTGAAGCTTGTATTTCTCCACTCTTTCAAAGATGGTTGTGAGGATGGAAATATGTGATTCATGTGTCTTGTATTTTCCCAGAAGGTCATCCACATAATCTTCGATAATAACATGGAGGAGATCATGAAATATTACAGTCATTGCTCACTGATTGGTTGCACCTACATTTTTAAGACCAAAGGGCATGACTAGATAACATAACGTACCCCAAGGAGTTATGAATGCAGTCTTGTATTGATCGTCTAGTGCTATCTTGATCCGATTATACCTAGATAATCCATACATGAGGGACAACATCTCATGTCTCTCAGTCAAATCCACTATGATATCAATACTTGGTAGCGAGAAAATCATCCTTAGGAAATACTAATTTCAAAACATGGAAATCTATACAAATGTAGATGCCCCTAGTAGGTTTACCTACTAGTAAAATATTAGAGACTCATTCAAGATAATCAATAGGTCTGATGATTTCGACATCAAGCATTTTCTAGAGCTCAACTTTTACTAGCAAAGCAACTTGTGGATGCATCTTGTGTAACTTCTTCTTAACAGGCTTCACTTTTGGATCAACTGCAAGATTATATACTACTAAATATGTATCTAATTTGGGCATATCTTTGTAAGTCCAGGAAAAATTGATCTATTTCTTTTTTAGGAACTCAATCATATTGATTCATTCTTGATCATTAATTGAGGCTGTAATATATGTAACCTTTGGATTTTATTTTGTACGGAGATTGACTTTTATTGTGTCTTCTATTAGGATGAAGGATTTTTCTGGCTATACAGATATGAATGGTAGGTCAACTTGTCCCTCCTCTAGCACCTCAGAAAGGTTTTCACTAGAGGACATGTCCTTTATTTTATCTTTTTCTTCATTTGAAGATGCCTACAAGAGGTCTTCACCAGGGGACAGTTTATGGTCTTTTTTATTTTTATTTTTATTTTTGTGACTAAGAGTTTTGACCTAGCTACCGAAGTAAGCTTTCTCATTGTAGTGGATTTGATGCTCGTGCTCTCGGAGATTCTTAAGTCCAAAGAGTGCAAGCATTTCCTTGTCTAAATTACATATGTCCAAGGATGGTAGTGAATCTTGATTATCCCAATCAATTAGTTTAGGGTTTGTGAGGGGAAGGCTAGGGGATGAAAGATCAACTTCTATGATGGTGAGGACATGTACATAGTCATCAAGGTCATATTCAATATATTGGAAAGGAACTAAAAATAATTCTTCTTTGGTGTCTAAATCAGACTCAACTAAGCAATAGTCCTTAGTGAATTTCATCTTAGTTTCTAAGGAACCCAATCCTTTACCACAAGGATAACCTTTTTCTGTAATGAGTGTCTTTCTACCTGTTTCTTTTTCTCCAAGACTAGTACCGTGATATCCCATGCTTTCAACAATGGGAGTGGCTTTTATATACTTGTCTTTAGGGAAGGTTACTAGATTCTCTTCTTCTTCCTTATAGATCCAATCTAAAACATTAGATTCCATGTGTTCATCTAATAGAGATCCCCAATGTTCAAAAGTAGTCTTTTTGCATTTCATGACGTCCTTTCCTCCTAAGGGAGTTAATTGGGAAGGTCTTTTGTAAGATTTTGGAGATAAGGGGAGTTGTCCAGTACACATGACACTTTCAAACTTATATTCCCCCATGCCTTGATTTGTTAATGTGATTTTCTTTTTTGACTTAGGAATCTTTTCTTTAATGAATTTATCCTTTCCTTTGGATTGATCTGAGGAGATTTTTAATGTCTCTTCGGTGCTTTTAGAGGAAGATTGTTGAATTATAGGCCGGGGTAGGATTATCCTTTTCAATAGGTCGATCAAATTCATTCAAAGGAAAATAATTTGATTTTTTACCCTCCAATATTTTGCAATATTGAAAGGCCTTTGGATATCAAGGAATAGTTATTTATCTACGATGTGTGGGAATTTCAGACATTGATGATATGTAGAAGGTACACCTTTGATAACATGTATTCATGGTCGTCCCAACAATATGCTGTATGGTAGATCAAGGTCAAGCACATCACAAATTGTTTCAATTAGAGTCAGGCCTTCCTGTAGAGGGAGTGATATCAAACCTTTTCTCTCCCTTTCTCTACCATCATAGGATTTTATTGTGATTCTTTTATTTACATCAAGAAGGTCTTCTGAAAGATCAAAGTTTTGAATCATTTTTAATGTACACAAATTGAGACCAGATCCAACATCTATAAGGACTTGTTTGATTTTAGTGGATTTAACTTTGCCTTCAATGTGGAGTGATTTATTATGATGGAGGTTTGGGCCACAAAAATATTTATTAGTAAAGACCAAATACACTTGTGCAGCTAAATTTCCAATCATAGCTTCTAACTGGGAAGCGTTAATGTTTTCATGAACAAGTGACTCATTAAAGGTATTTTCAAGGACTTCTTTATGGATGGGAGATGTGCGAAGAAGCTCAAGGATAGATATCTGTATAAGTGTCTTACCTAACTGGGCCAAAAAATCATTGCGTGAAGCGGGCCAAGTGGCGGTGGATGGTGCAGCTGGTGGATTTGTAGAGGTTGATGGATTATTAGCAGCCTAAACAATGACTCTTTCTCTTCAGGTGGTAGCATTGCAATTTGTGCCTTTGGGTGTCAGAGTGTTCACATGGTTTTCAAATTATTTGATATGTCCATAAAGAGCATCAAAACCAAAGATATCATTCTCTTCTAGACTTCCACATGTTTGATCAATGCCTATGATGGTGTTTGTAGAATAATCATATGGGATGGCTTTGGATGCATTTTTCTGATTGTATTTAGGAAATGGTTCATTATAGACTTTCAGTTTCGCATTTGATGATGATGTATTTTTTTCTTCCACCTAAATATTTCCATCATCTATAAGGTCTTAGACAAAGTGTCTTAGTATCATGCATTTCTTGGTATCGTACCCTTTGACGCGATGGTAATAACAATATTCATTATCTTTATACCAAGTGGGTTTGGGTTGATTTTCATTAAACAGCTGAATGTTAGGATATACCATCATCCCTTGTTCTACTAATTGTTGAAATACCACATCAAGTGACTTTACAAGGAAGGTGAATTGTCAGCCATGTCTAGAGTTGTTGTTATTGTTATTTCAAGGGAACAGATAAGACTGATTGTGAGGTTGTTGTTGAGATAAAGATGAATTGTTCTGATTATTGTTATTGTTGTTGTTGTTGTTGTTGTTGTTGTTGTTGTTATGATTGTTGTGATTATTCTGATTACTCTGATTGGATTCTTGAACATTTTGGAAGTGTTTGGTATCTTTCACTCCATCATTGATGACCCCTTTGTTCTTACTCTAGAATTTCATTTTGTCATTGTTAGAGGAAGGAGTATAATGTTTAATGGAACCTTTTTGTAAAAGTCCATCTTAAATGTTCTTCCCTTTCTTAACAAGTGTTTCAAAAGTATCATGAGAAGCTATTTCACTTGGAATGAAATTTTAGATACCGTATTTCTAGTAAAGATGTTGATCAAATGATTATCAGGGTTTTTCCAAGGCATACAATTTGCAATGTGTCTCCATATTTGTAAAAATATAGCAAAGGTTTATCCATTCCTTTTCTTGGTATTACACAAATCACTTAATGACACTTGATGTTCAATGTTGTAAGTATACTGTGCAACGAATTTCTCTATGAGTTCAGAGAAGGTAGATATGGATCCATGAGGGAGGGCCATGAACCACTCCAAAGGAGGACCGCCAAAACTCCTAGTGAAGAGTCTCTTTAGATAATTCTCATTGTATCCAACCTCTTGGCATGCAATATATAATTCTTTGAGATGTTGGACTAGACATGTTTCCCCTTTATATTTCTCAAATTTAGGGATCTCAAAGTTCAGAGGGAACGGTTGCATGGTGATGGACCTGTCAAACGGATAAGGACATATGTCATCAAAGGAGAATTCTTTCTTTCCTCCATTTTGCAAGATATACACAATATTGTTGGGCTAAATTAGGAGCATTGTGATGCATGAAATATGATCCAAAAGATTGTCCACCTCCTAATTGTGAGGTCAAAAATCTTGTTGATGTCATACCGACTATATGGGGAGGTGTATAATGATAAGCTCAGGATGTTTTTTGAGTGGATGCCTTCATTGCGGATGACAAAAATGTGAAGAGTGAGAATTAAATTGGTTGTGTAGATAAGGGGATGGAAGTATGCCCTAGTTTAAAACCACTAGCACCAGCAATGGTAGAGGTGTTTTTTGTAGTGTGGGTGCTATTATGAGAGGTTATGTTGGGAAAAACACTAAGGATCTGTTGAAGTTGTTCCCCCGTCAATTGAAATGTGGGTTGAGAGGTTGATGTGGGGATTTATGTATAAGGTCCACTAGAAGTGGCATTACCCCTATCCCAGGATGATGTTGTATTGGAGGTTGAGGTAGTGGCCGTGTTTGCAGTAGTGGTAGCCTTGATGATATTGATGACAAGGAGAGATTCATCAAAATCAGCGGGTATTGTGACACCATTCTTGATAAGATTCTATAATATCTATCCACTATTTTGGTTAATTGCCTTTTCAACCATCTCTAGATTATATAGATCACTAGGGAAATCATTCTTTTGAGTAGGTTGTTCATCTTGATCTACCAATTTGCTTTCTTCAGGGACATTGGTGATGTCCTCAACATGTACTTCATGGCCTTGAAAGAAGGGACGGGCAAAAGGATTCTCATCATCATTCTTGGTGTTTGATTGCATGTGCCTCATGTTTTTAGCTTGGGATTTAGTAAGAACCATACAATGGTCACCTCTAAAAGATTAAAGATGAAGGATGGAAGATGAAAAATTTGATTGGTGATGAAGGATGAACCTAGGAGCAAGAACTTGGATTTAATTTGATTTTGATTTTGGATTGAGATTGATTAGATTTGATTGAATTTGATTTGATTGAGATTGATTGAATTGAATTAGATTAGATTAAGATTCATGGATTTGAACCAGATTTGAAGGTTTTGAGATGAAAACATAGGTGAGACAAGACCTTATGATAATGCAAACACAAGGGATTAATTTGGATAATATCTTCTTCTACTTGGAGATAGACTTGTGATCTAAATAAAAATAGGAAAAGATAAAATGGATTTTATTACTTGAGACAGACTGATGGTCTACAAGCAATAGCGTGTTTACTAGAGATGAAGGTCTGAAACACTTTGATTATGATCTTTCAACCTAATGATGATTAAGGAGTGAAAGATTATATTTGATTTGATTATAGTCCATAGATGATTTATTTTCTCCAAGTTGAAATGATGGTTTGGTGATGACAAGGAGATGATGAATTGATTAAAAATTTGAAGGTCTATAATGAGGCTTATCTAATCATATTTCTCAAAATGGATGAAGGCATTATTCGTACAATTTTTGGACATGAATCAAGAAAATTTGTTGTTGTAGATGATAGCGTCAAATTTATCAAATTCCTTGATTTCTTGCTAAATTTATTTGGTTGTATGTTGATACTCTTTGGCTTTTCTATCAGCTTCTTTCTTCTCTTTATAGATATGGGGAATTTGGAGTTTCACTTTCTTATACTTTCCTGAATCTATCATGTTCTATGTAGAGAATGTTGGTCAATATATTCAATAGAAAGAACCAAGTTTCAAGCATTCAAGACATGAGAAAAAGAATAGTCATATGTCTAAAAATAGTCCAGTAAGGGACAAAAGAAACCTTACAGGATCCAAGCAGTAGTGACAACAAATTTGATATAAAACAATGTGTCTTTGAGGCATGTACGTTCTTGGTTAATCTCAATGAAGATAGTCAAGCACAGTTTCTATCCTAAGGAATCAACAGAGCACAAAAATCCTCACTCATAAACTTAGGCACACACACGAGAGCTATTCAGCATACGGTCATCACCAAGAACACAATGGCTCCAGTCATGATGTCGTATTATCCAACTCCAAATGATCAAGATGGAATAAATGTGCAAGTATCTTGGGGATTTTACCTCCTTACACTTGGATTATCACGCTTTTAGGGGTGAATCAGGTAGCTTCTATTCTAAGGTTCTTAGTATGGATCTCCATTCAAATATATCCTCTATGTTCGTGCAAGCACGATTGAGATGTATAGCCTCACAGATAACCTTGGTACAAGTAGTCACGTGAATGTTATTGAGACCTCAAGGGCCCTACTATGTATTAGGAGAGAGCTGAGTATAAGCTCAAATCCTATCCGGCTTCTGAGGCTTTAACCCCAAGAAGAAAACCTAATTAATGTGAGTTGGAGTGGTGTGGCTTACACCTTGTTCTCACGTGGGTCGCTCCTGAGAGATTTTTACCTCAACCGGTAGGCCCAACTAAAGGATTAATTTAAAAAGTATGGATTGGCAATGAAAGGAGTCTATATTTATGATTTTCCTAGAAGGAGAAAAGAGCATACTCTCCTATCCAATGTTGTTTTCTCCTAAACACATCAAGAAGATTGTTCATTCCCAAGGTTACTTTCTAAGTGAAATATTAAACGAGTCTAGGTTTCTGATTGTCTCATAAATGAAGAGAGCATAATCCCCTATCACTTAATAAAATATTACAAGTGAACCCTTCTTAAGGTGCCTAAGAAAAAATTAAGGAAAATACAATGTTTGTTCGTATCTCTTAGGCAACCTACAACACACAAAGTGAGTAGTTTGATGTTTTTCAAAGTCTTCGAGTAACATCTTGCAAGACCAAATATTAGTAGTTTGAGCTTTTCTAAAAATTTGACAAGCGATAAAGGTGACCTACACAAAGAATTCACTAAAAAAATAATTTTGTTAGCACAAGATATGAGCTTTTGAAATTGAATTTTTTTTTGAAGTTGAATATAAATTACTAGCTTAAAGTTTTGAAAATAGATCTAAGTCATCTTTCCAACTCTTTTTTAAATTTGCAAATCTGATATGTTTTGCAAAAGTTACAAGCATTTTTGTGAAGTTACCTATTTATGAAATTGCAAGGTGAAAGGGATCTAAGATAAGCCCCTGACAGTTAGCCCCTGGGTCCCATGTGACCATAGGCAGGAAGGTGGGGGATAAAATTTTAGCAGAGCCCCCGGTCACCCATATGACCAAGGGTTAGAGCCCTGCACAAAAAAGACACTAATTAAAACTTATTAGAAAAATAAAATATGCATATATTAAAACTAAAAGTACATTATTATTAAAAACAATACTCTTTTTTTTTTTTTTTTGAAAAGAAAACTATATATATTGTTTATGTTTAAATTTTAAATTTTTTTTTATAAAAACTTAATAAATATTTTTTTTTTGCAGGAACCTTGCACAAGGCAGTGGCTAGCCCGCGCAAGGTAGGACCTATGGCCTACGCTCGGGCCTCAACCTTGGGTAGCAGGTGCAATTGCGGCCTTGGCTACAGCTTGGGCCGCGACCCTAAAAATTTGATTAAAAAATATATTTTTTTTAATATTATTTTTTAATTTATTTTTTTAAATATATTTTAATATATATATATATATATATTTTATCGATAATAGGTAATATTTTACTGATTTTAAAGAGAGGTTACAAATTGTATTACATGAGTCATCTACGGACTCATTCATTCATTCTGTCAAAATATCCATCGACACTTCATCTTTTTCCTATCAAATTAATGGCTTAAATGCCCAGTAAACTACCCACCCCCATTACATAAAATACTTTGTAAATATTGCAAAATTCCTCTTTTTTACACAGAGGCGAACATCGAGTAGCTTAACATATCCTTCGTCGTTTCCTCCAACTCTGGTTTTCTCTCCATCTCTGTTAGTTTCTCGTTGAGGAGTTCCAAAAAGAGGCCCTCATATCCTTTCCAGTGCTTTGCATCGACGCTCATTGTCCCAGGTTCATGTTTCCATCATTACTCAAAAATTTCATTCCATTTTCATTTTCAAAAAAGAAAATTGGGAATTTATCCCATCATTTATTTGCAATTCTTGCCCTTCAAGCTCGAGCAGTCCTGCACCTCCTCGGAATCACCATGGGTAAAATTACCCTTTGTTTTGTAGTATGGGCCTCATGTATGGCCCTCACTAGCTTCCTCCATGCCTTCTTCCATTCCACAATGTAAGCCACCATGTCCACCCTTTCCGGCCAATTGAGGAAAGGGATGATTCCCACCTCCAAACCCACCTCCTCATCTGCATATATTTCACTATAATTGAAAGCCCACCCTGGGTGTGCCCATTCTAGTAGAGAGTAAATCCATTCCAACAAAGCCTTCTCAAACAAAGACTCCATTAGCCATTTAACATCATTTTCATGTTCACCAATTTCTAAGCCCCACGCCATTGCCATTGCAACTATGTCCACTTGCAATTTCCACCTTCAATTTTCATTGTTGAAGAGCGGCCCCAAAGTGTTCTTCATTTCTGTGATCACATTCTTCATGGGGTAGATCAACATTTTCTTCAGCCTTATGTCTTCCACTGGTCCATAAAGACCCTTTTGTTGCTTCTTAGTCTTGAAGGTGAAGTTCGGCTCCATTACCCTGCATCGCTACACCTGCACAAATTGATTACACAAAGGAAAATAAATAGAGGATATGAAAAGGAGATTAGGTAGTTTGTTTAAATAACCAAGTGGTGTTATTTTCTCTTTAACTCCCATCCCATCGCACTGTCCTTTCTCCTTTTTGACATTCCTTTCACACGGATTTAGCTCAACCTTTCACACTTCATGCCGCTATTTACTCCCAATCATAAATGCATTTCATCACCCTATTTCAAGCGATGATTAGACAAATACAATTCCCAATCTACCATATGTAATAATCATTACTAAAGTGCTTTCCACCCTTTTTTTTAATTTTTTTTTTTTAAAAAGGTGACTCAGCGGAGATGATATCCCATTGTCCTTCATGGTAAAATTTTCAAAAATTAAATTTTCCACCTCCTCCATAGATACTACCCATTTAGATAGGACGTCAGCTTCCTTATTTCCATCTCATTTGATATGGGATACTTTAAATTCTTCAAAAAACTGTAGGTCTTCTCTGATAGTGTCAATGTAGTTTTGGAGGTGCCAAGCATTAACAGATAATTTGCTTATAGCCCAAATGATAAGTAATGAATCCCCTTCCAAATGTAACTTTTTCACCCCTATTTGTTTTTCTATTTTAATTGCCATCATTGCAACTATGCACTCAGCCTCATTATTTGTTACATCCTTCAATCTCATTTCTCCATATGACAATGTCTCACCTTTTGCATCCCTTATAATGATTCCTGCCCCTTTTCTTCCTAGATTGTTTTGAGCTGCTCCATCAAAATTTGCTTTACACTAGCCCTCTTCTAGTGTTTTCCACAAAATCATCTCATTCCTGATTTTGTTTTTCCTTACTACAAGTTCCCCTGAGGGGGATTTAAATATGATTCCTAGCCATCTGTTTTGAATTACACAATCTTGCTGTGTAAAGGGGATGCAAAGGGCTTGCTTTCTTGAGGCTGCTGATCCCATCACTTCTTCTATAGCATGATCAATCCTATAGAGGCATCTTCTTATAGGTTCTGCTTCACTTCTGGATATTCTTCGGTTACGTTCCTTCCAGATTTCCCATATGATTAAGGAGGGGGTGATTAAAGCAATTCTAGATAAAGTTGAAACATTTGGGGGCCTTGGTCATCCATCAAAAACACCTTTCACATTGTGTCCTCTAGGTCCTTCCCAGCCCAATTTTGTTTGCACATGATCCCAACATTTTTTAGCAAATTTACACTTAACTAAAAGATGATCCATTGTTTCTTCATTCTTCTTGCATAAGACACGCTGTATTGGTCCTGCCAGGCCCATTCGTTTCATCCTTTATGCTATTAGAATTCTCCCCTTGATGGCTAGCCATGCAAAGGACCCTACCTTCGAAAGCACATCTTGATGCCAACATAATTATTGAGACTCAAACTTCAAGTCTTCCAGTCTTTCAGTGAGATTGTATCCTAGTTTCACTGAGTAGTTCCCCGAGATAGAGCCAAACTAGATAAGCCTATATGGTTTTGTAATCATCTTCACCTTCCATTTTTCAAAAATTAATTGCATTCTATATTTTTTCTGAGTTGTTAGATCCTCTAGAATTACATCCTTCCAAACCCAGAATTTCCCTGTTACATCCTCCTTTTGAATTACATAATCTCTAACCTTCTCCCCCCATTTCTCCAAAAAGTAAGTCTTCAAATCCTGGCATTCTTCCTCTTCCACTATTGCCTTTTGACCATCCCAGGAGTTGATCCAGAAGTTTTCTCTTGATCCATTTCAAATTTTCCAAGATAAATGGTCTGTGATAATCGATCTACATGATAACATAAAGTTCTAGATTACTGAGCCTTTTGAGGGGTCCCTGATTGTTAATATTCTATCATTCTCTCCAGATTCTAGATATTTTCCTTGTAGAATTCTGGCCCAGTATTGATTTGGATGTGTATACATGCTCCATATCAATTTTTCTCCTAAAGATTTGTTCAACTGGTACCAATTTCTTATACCTGCACCTCCTTTTGCTTTGGGCTTGCATATTTTTTCCCAAGCTAGAAGTGGGATCTTCTCCTCCTCATTTGCACCATTCCAAAATAATTTTTGCATTTTCTATTCTATGACTTTGACCACTTTTTTTGGGATCTCTAAACACATCATGGAGTAAACAGGGATGATAAGTATTACAGTCTGCAACATTAATATTCTACCAGCTGATGATAGTCATTTACCCTTCCATCCATCCATTTTTTTAGACACTTTTCTGTTAGGTATTTCCATAAATTAGCTTTATTACGCCCTCCGAAGAAAGGGATTCCAAGATATTTGTTGGGCATATGTCCTTGCTTCATTCCCATGATTCTGCAAATTTTGCCTTGTGTATGTTGTGGGGTATTGAAGAAGAAAATATTTGATTTTTTCCAGTTGATGTGCTGCCCGAATACTTTCCCATACATATCTAGAGTCTCCTTCATCGCCCTTGCTTCTTTTTTAGTAGCATCTCCCCCCAAAAAGGTGTCATCAACAAACTGTAAGTGTGTCAATGGTTCCACCCCCTCTGTAATTCTAATGCATTTCCATTTACCATTAGTTTTCTTCTTCATAATCAGCCTGCCTAGAACTTCTACCAGAATAATAAACAAAAAAGGGGAAAGTGGGTCCCCTTGTCTAATCCCTTTCTCTATAGAGAAAAAACCCCGTGGGCTGCCATTTACCAAAACATAGAACATTGGGTTGTTAATACATCCTTTAACCCACTGCATCCATTTCTTAGAGAAACAAAAACCATTCGGCACTTTCATCATGAAAGATCTATCAACTTCATCATAAGCTTTTTTTTATATCCAATTTAACCATTATTTTTTGAGCTTTGGCTACTTTGATTGAGTGGACAGCCTCATGATCAATTATAATCCCTTGAAAAATGGAGCGTCCGGGGGAGAAACCACTTTGCTCTTCTGATATAATTTTGTGTAAAGCAAGCTTCAGCCAGTTGGCTATTACTTTGGAGATAAATTTATAAGTAGTGTTGTAGAGAGCAATGGGTCTAAAGTCATCAAAGGTAAATTTTTCATCCTTGGGAATAAGAGCCAAAAAGGTAGTGTTGAAATCTTTTAGGACAAAACCCCCTGTCTTGATTCCTCAATAATTTCCCATAAATCCTTTTCAAAAATATGCCATAATTTTTGGAAAAAAATAGCTGGGAAGCCATCTGACCCAGATGCTTTGTCCCCCAGACCAAATAAGGCCCGTTTTACCTCCTCTTTTATAGTTGGAGCCATTATATTTTCATTTAGGTCCTCTGTTATTACAGTGGGTATAACAGTCAGAGCCTCCTTTATTAATTGCATATCCCTTTCCTCGTGGTGTTGTTTTTTTGAAAAGAAATCCACTGCTTCCTTGTTGATAATTTCCATGTCATCTATAGTTTCCCCATTGCCATTTTGAATGCTGTAGATCTTATTCCTAGCTATGCGAATCTTAACAGAGTTATGATTTTTTTTGGTATTTTTATCCCCATCTTTGAGCCAGGTCTCTCTGGATTTTTGTTTCCAGAATATTTCCTCTTTTCTTAACCAGCCTTCTAACTCCTTTTGTAGATGAATCTGTTCTTGAAAGTCCTCATCATGCATGCCTTTTTCAATCACTTTTAAACTTAATTGGTTAAGTTCCTCTTCTAACTTATGTTTTTCTTCAAAAATGTTCCTAAATTTATCTCTATTCCAAATTTTTAATTGCTTTTTTATGAACTGTAATATCTTGAAAAAAAGAAAGGCCTTGTTACCTTATATATTATATATATATAATTTATTTATTTATTTTAAAAACAAAAATATACAAGCATACTACTTTTTTTTATTTTTTTTAAAACAAATAAAATAAAATCTACTTCTTGTTAAGGAAATATGGAGTTACTTTTTTTATTTTATATTTTATTTACAATACTAATGACCGTAGAACATATACATAATGCATATACTTCCTACAAGAATAAGACAAGAGGATAATAGAATAATGGATGTGGGAATCGTCCCACCAGGTGTACCAAAATGTATATGTAAATCTTCAATCTGTGTAGGCAGGCATAAACAAGAAAACTGTTGTACACTAAATTTTGCACCTTATTAAGTGCTAGAGCTTAACAATCTAGTATAACATGAGAATCACTTCTGGGTTGTGGGAACTTTGCTAATAGAAGTGAAGCCTTCAAATTATAGGTTGGCTCTTCTTGAAAAATTACCTAATCTGCTTATGAACATGAAAGTAAACTTGGAAGGAAAAGGGATAGAAGGAGAACTGAAAGGAAATGATTGAAAAGAAAATTATCCTACTAGGTGATACATTGAAGGTAACTTGAATCATAACACAGTGACCAAAACTAACATGAAAGTTCCTGGATCTAGCAGAACACAACTTCCTGAATAGGCTTGCATAAGTATTTCACAGAGAGGTCTGAAATGGAAAGATGCCATTCAAGGAAAGAAAATATTTCACAAACAATAGTTTTCCCAAGGAAATAGATACAGACTGTGACCTGCAAATAAACATTCACTCTAGAAAATAGGCACAAGAATGAGACAAAATGACAAGGGATGAACAAAATCCACAAGATCATCTAAATTCGATCATCCATAATAGTACACAAAGATGCAAAAAGGAAAGAATTCTCAAGAACTCCAAGATTTCTCTAACATTAACTGTTAGAGTAATAGTCTCTCAGGTTATTAATTAAATCATTATGATCTAATTACTAACTCACCTATTCACTCTAGTTGCTTAAGCTTACCTTAGGTTTTCCCTTTTAGGGTTTCGTGTTTCCTTTTATAAGGATTCACGTCTTTGTATTTTGTAGGGAGATTGTATTGTAATCATTTTGTTCATAATAGAAATTCATTTTTTGAACATGGATATGATGTCTCTAGCTTTTTGGCCTCCATAGCTTCTTCTATCTTCTATCTTTGCTTCTTCCATGTGACAGGTTTGCATGTAGCTGTTCTTGGGAGATTAGCTTTCAGCCTAATCCAACATGGTATCAGAGCTCGCTTGCTGCTTGTTGTTCGTGTTTCATTGAAGCATGCCATAAATAGAAAGTTTGTCAAGGGTTTTAGAGTTTTTTGTGGTGATTTAGGGGTAGGCTTTGGTTCTGGTCACTTTGGGCTCAAACGGACATCTCCATTGAGCTCAAAGCACCCCAAAACCCCAGAAACCACATAAAATTTGTCCATTTTGGACATCTGGGCTCTGGAGGCAAAAAAATTTTGGTTTCTAGTGCCGTACGACATGGAAACCAAGAAAAATAAATTAAAAAACATATTTTTCAAAGGTTTTTTCACTTTTTTAAAGCGCAAGCTGTGTATTTTACAAATGCGCCACCGCGCCACTACTTTGGGCTCCTCCGACAGCGGCTCCGCCGACATTTCTTCCTCGACGCCCACCTCTTCTGTAGCCCCCGCTGCCCTGCACTACTCCGCTGGCCCTCCATCGGCCCCTGCTCCTCCAGCCATAGTGGTCCTGCCCACCTCTGCCAGCCCGCTCCCCCTTTTCGCATCCCCTGTCGCTCAGTGCCCGGCTCCACCACTGTTTGGCCCTCCTTTGTGTCGCCAGGCTCCTCCGCGTAGCCTCTGCGCTGCCCGGGGGATGTTTAGCCCCCGCTGGCTTTTACTGCCAGCAATCGGTCACATTGGTGACTAGGGCCTCTGACCCAGCCCCCTGTGTGTGCCATGCGCCCAGGGGGCTTATTTTTTTAGCCCCAGGGGATTAAAACCTGATTTTGAGGCCTTTTTTGACCCTCCCGCACTATTTTCTCTCTATTTGGAGCATACGGGGGTCTTTTTCTGACTTCTTTATATTTTTGAAAAGCTCTTTTCGAGTACTTTTTGATGATGGAGGTTGGGGTTTTTGGGTTCTGCCATTTTGATAGTGTTTTTTTCTGTCAAAGTCTGATGTCTATTTTCTGCCTTCCGGGAGCCATATCTGGCTCATCCAGACTCTATTTTTGGCAAACCGAATATCGTTGGAAAGCTGGTTTAGTGAAATTTTCAGTTGTAGGGGTCTTTTTTCTAGATTCTTCTCTAGGTTCTCTCTCCTTTGAGATTTTTTCTTTTGCACTCTAGCAGATTACTTGGGTTCTACAGGTCCTAGGATCTCTTCTTCTAATCTTCTGGCTCACTCTTCTTTCTGTCTTCTGAGCATTGTATGCTTCTGTAACATTTTTTTTTCTGTAAATGCACTGAGATAAAGTTCCTACTTTTGCATATCTGGGATTTTGAGCACCTTGTGTATTTTTTTATACTCACACTCAGTTATAAAGTGCCATGGGGGGTTATGATGTTTTGCCATTTTGTGCTCATCCACCTTTGTCAAGTGAGCATACCTTCCATGACATTAGCCCATGCTATGTGTCGGTTACACCACCCTTTATCATGTGCTTGTACTTCTATTGCACTGTTGGTGTTCCTGATTCTTCTTTCTGCAGATGTTTTTGGCATTGCATTTCAGTGTTCCTGTCACCCCTGTCCCTGTTCAACATTATGGGGGTGGGTTCTCCTGTTTGTTCTATTTCTTCCTGGGTTTGATTGATTATCTCTTCAGACTTTGTCTTCTCTACCTGGTCATGCACTTTTACAATGGGGGTTCCAGCAATTTCTTCTGACAGTGTTTATAGCTTCATGCTTCAGAGATGCTTCTTGCTCTTTCTTGTTCTTTTCTTTGGGAATTTCCCTAGATTGGAGGCTTAGTTTCCTTCATCTAGTTTATTTCATGTATTGGGTACCTGATCAGGCCTTATTTTTGGGACCCTTCTTTCATGCTTTCTACAGTAGTTTCCTAGGTTTTTGCTTCTCCCTAAGTTTATCTTAAGGGGGGGTGTTAGAGTAATAGTCTCTCGGGTTATTAATTAAATCATCATGATATAATTACTAACTCACCTATTCACTCTAGTTGGTTAAGCTTACCTTAGGTTTTCCCTTTTAGGGTTTCGTGTTTCCTTTTATAAGGATTCACCTCTTTGTATTTTGTAGGGAGATTATATTGTAATCATTTTGTTCATAATAGAAATTCATTCTTTGAACATGGATATGATGTCTCTGGCTTTTTGGCCTCCATAGCTTCTTTTGTCTTCTACCTTTGCTTCTTCCATGTGATAGGTTTGCATGCAGGTGTTCTTGGGAGATTAGCTTTCAGCGTAATCCAACATTAACCACTATTTCATACTTCGGATAAGAGAAATACAGACAAGAAAAAGCTTGAGGACAGAAAAAAATGTCACAGAAAACCTTTGCATAATTTGGAAATCAATGAGAAATTACAAGCAAAATGAAAACTTGAGGGCAGAGGAGATGCCACAAAAAATCTTACATCCATTGGAAAAACCTCTCTAAAAAAGCTTCTAAAACTACTTATATACAACCTCCCCTAGCGCACAGGCTCAGGAGTCAATCCATTGATCAATTAGGGCACAATTAGAGTTACAATAGATTTTCAATAAACAATGCCAAAACCCTAAATCAATCTTATCTACTCATAAATGCTCTTGGGAAAATATCTTAGGAGATCAGATATGTCTTTGAAAATATCCCACTTCGCCATAAATTTAAGAAAAATAAGTGACAAAATCATCTACCTTGTCTGAGACTTTTGCCTTTATCGTCACCGCCATGAGCCTTTGAAATCAGATTTGAATATTTGAATATCTATTTATAATGGTCATAGGTGGCATGGATGTATTCATCAACAGTTTAGAAAAAGACCTAATGTCCTATTTAAAACACAACTGTTTATCTTTACCTTTATCTTCATTGTTTATTCTATCTCTGAGTTTAGATCCGATCACAGACATCTGGCATCCTGATGTGATGCCTTGATCATCAGATGTTGAGCACTTTTGCATTGAGGATTTACACCTACCACTTGATTTTCTAAAACTTTCTCAATCTTTATCTTTATCTCTAACCTTAGCCCTAACTCAGCTTTAACTTATCTTTAACCTTGGGTGTCTGAAATCCTTCAGGTCGCTGAGTCACTAGATCATCTTCTTAAGTCTGAGTTTATTGCGAGAGTTCATGAGAACCACAAGATCAGTCCTAAGATCAATGATCTATGCCAAATCTCTAAACCATAGAAGAATATTCTTTTTCCTTTAGAGACTACATGAGATCCACAAGATTAAAACATGATTGACGATGCAAATCATTACCTGAGTTTAACTTTACCTAACCCTGATTCATTTCAAGATCACGTGACTAAGCATATCTCACAATCTCTAAGTATCTGGCCTAACCATGGTTTATTTTAGAGACTTAGTAGAAACCATAAGATTATCTCAGCATTAATGACCATGATCTCATCCCTAACTAACTCTGAACTTAACTTTACTTCAACTGCCTTGACCATGATCTATTCAAATATTCAGTGACTAAAGAAAACTTAAAGTCGTGGGATAATTTGCTAACTCAAGGGTTTATTACGAGACTTCACACAATCCACAGGATAAAATTTGCATCGATGGTCCATGTTTAATCTCACAAGAAATGGCTTAACTCTAATCTCATTCAGTAATCACACGACTGAAGGAAAACTCAAACCCGACTTGAACTCTGGGTTTATTCTGAGATCACAAGATAGACTGAGTCGCATGATCCCAAAATAATTTGAATAACCCACGGTTTACTTTGAGACTTCACGCACAACACACAATCAAGATCAAATCAATGGCATGCACATATTCTCTAGATGGAAAGAGTATATTCCATTTCCTTTCGAGATCACATGACAAAGAGCTGCGTTAAGTCATTGAATAAAATGGAATATTCCCTTTAGGTTGCGTGACTAAGAGATAACCAAGGAAAACAAACTGCACATGAAAAATAAGAACTTGAGTGGCATGGAAAAGTAACAAAGGAATAGAACATGCCATGAATGAGCTTAGGGTTCTTAAGGAATTTCATAGGGTTTCTTGCATTTAGGTCTTCATGACATGAATTAGGGGTAAAATGAGTGATCTAGAAAGAAGTAGAGAATCATGAAAAAGACCTAGAAGCATGATCAAAAATGTACAAGCTAGGATCTACCCTTGTGGGAGCCTCATTTTTCTCCACTTGTAGCCAAATTATACATGATAGGAAATTTGGGTAACATTTTTGGCAGTTTCTGCTGAATGTCAGCATGCTAGACATATAAAAGCAATGACCTTATGACATTCCATTGGGAAAGGAGTCTGCATTGAGTACACAAAAGAAACCTTTGGGAAGCAGGAGGATTGAAACCAGGAGGAGGGACAACAAGCCAAAATAGGGAAAGAACTACATATAAGCAGAAACACTAACTATGCACAAGCACTTTGAGGAAAGAAGGAAAACTAACCTAAAAAGTGGAACATAAAGTAGGAAAAATGTAATTAAAAGGCAGGAAAAACCTCAAAACAAGGCTTGAGGTGAAATCCATTATTATAAATTGGCAAGGCTTCTCCTTCAAGAGTTGATAGCTAAAAATCATTATGCTCCTTGCACTCAGTGACCACAAATGGACCTCCCCCAAAGGAGTCAAACTTGGTATGCTTGCCCAACCTAGATATGAATTCATCCCATTTGAGGAATATATCCCCAACATTGAAGTTCCTTGATTTGGCTCTCCTATTGAAGCTCTTCTTGATTTGCATATGTTGGATCTCCATATTCTCCATGGACTTGTCTCTATTTTCCTCGAACTCCATGAGTTGGGCATACCTTACCTATAGAGGGTCTCCTTCTTCAAAGAGGACAAGTTGGGTAGCAAGGTCCAAAGATGGTCTCCTTCTATTGAGATGGAAAATTTAGCTTCCCTGCCATAGACTAACATGTATGGAGAGTTACCAATGATCTTATTGGGAGTGATCCTGTCTAACCATAAAGCAGACTTCAGTTTAGAGTGCCAATCCCTATGATTTTCTTAAAGAGTCTTTTTGATTATCCTGACCAGGTTCTTATTTGTAGACTTTGCTAAACCATTACCATGGGGGTAATAATTGGAGCTTGTGTTTAGGTAAACACCATGTTTAATTTCCCATTCAGTGACTCTTAATCTTGTGAAAGCAAGTGCATTATCTGATATAATTAAGTCTGGGGTCCCAAATCTGTGGATTATTTCATCATAAAATCCCAGGACAACACTCTCATTTTCCTCCTTTAATGCAATAACCTTAGTCCATCTGGTGAAATAATCAATTGCAGTGATTATCCACTTATGGCCTGCACTAGATGGGGGGTTGATTAGGCCTATGAAGTCAATGCCCCACTTCATAAAAGGTTGGTCTATTCTGATTGTTTGGAGGGGCTGAGCTGCAAGCCTTTCCTTACATGCAAACATGGCACACTTCATGCATTTTCTTACATGATCGTGACTATCCTTAAAGATAGATGGCCAATAGTATCCATCCCTCATGATCTTGAAAGCAGTAGTCCTAGGAGAGAAATGACCTCCAGAAGGTCCATCATGAAATTCATGTAGGACACCTGCTACTTGTTCTGAATCTATGCATCTTAAAAGAACACCATTATGATCCTTTCTAAAAAGTATCTCATTAATCAACACAAAGGGGATAAATTTCAATCTGTAATACCTTATTTTTTCTGAATCCAAGTTTACAAGACACTCGCCTATCTTTAAAAAATGGATCACGTTAGGCAACCAACCTACTGCCTTGGCATGTTCTTCTGTTGAATGCACAACTAAGGATACATTCATTTGCTCTTGATCTTTTGGAGTTTCATCCTCTGTTAATTGTTCACAAAGGCCTCTTCCTTTGAATAGCTTGGGTACTTGGATAACAATGTCATATTCCATGACTCTGGTGATCCAACCATCTCTTTTCTCATTTAGGTCCTTTGAAAGTAGGAACTCCTTGACACTTGGATGAGTGACTCTCAATTTTACCTTGCTGTGGGTCAATAGATGTCTGAACTTTTAAAGGCTCTTTACCAAATCAAGTACATGTTTCTCTACAAAAGAGTACCTCTATTCATACTCTTCCAGGCCTTTGCTAAATAAAGAAATAGGTTGCTCCAATCCTTCAGATTTTTGTTGAGTTAACATTGGAGAGATGTCATCAGAGCCTCCATAAGCATATAGAATAAAATCCTTGCTGAAATTAGGATTTAGCAAGGAAGGAGCCTCTGTCAAAGCCTCTTTGATGGCTTGGAAACTAGCCTTTCCTTCTTTTCTCCAACTGGAGACTACATTCTTCTTCAACATTGATGTTAAAGGTTTCAAAAGATCTACAACATTAGGCAAAAAATGCTTGACAAAGTTAATCCTTCCTATGAAGGATTGAAGACCTTTCTTGTGAGGTGGTAGGGGTAGCTCTTGAATAGTTGCAATCCTCTCAAAGTCTATTATAATGCCTTGTTTGGACACAATATATCCCAACATTTTACCTTCATGGATTGAAAACACACATTTCTTGGGATTGAGGGAGATCCAAAACTCCCTACACCTTTCAAATATTTTCCTCAGATGTTTGATGTGGTCTGATGCATGTTTAGAATAGATAGTAATATCATCTAAGTAGACTAGTACAAACTTGTACATGAGGCTTTGAAAGGCCATATCCATAGCCTTTTGAAAAGTAGCACCTACATTTGACAAATCAAAATGCATATTTTTATAAGCCATGGTTCCCCATTTGGTTGTAAATGCAGTCTTATATTGATCCTCTTTATTAACTAGGATCTGATTATATCCTGAGTATCCATCCAGCTATGAGAAGAATTTTGATCTAGAGACACACTATAGAATCTACTCCATGGATGGTAATGGGTGGCTATCTTTTAGGGATTCCATATTAAGGTCCCTAAAATCAACACATAGCCTCAGTTCCCCATTCTTTTTTGTAACAAGAACAAGGTTGGACACCCAACTAGTATGCTTTACGGGGTAAATGATGTCACTCTCTATTATTTTGAGCACTTCTTTATGCATAAGGGACTCCAGTCTAGGTTTGACAGGCCTTTGCTTTTGTCTAACTATCCCGGCATTTGGCTCTAGTTCGATGATATGTTGAGAAAGTGCTACATTAAATCCTTTGAGGCCTTCGTATTTTGAGGAAAAGATATCACTAAATTATTAAAATAATTGAGTGTAAGATTTCTTCTCTAAATCAGTGTTCAGCTTTCCAAACTTTAAACTTTTACCTGGCTCCAACTCTAAATCAGCATAGTGCTCCTGCTAAACTACCAAGCTAGTCTTATTTATTTTTTCTTGGTCATCTTTGTTGAAGATAGATTCAAAGGTGACAAGGCCTTTAGGAATCTTATTTGATTTAAGTTGTATCACTTGGTCACCATAGTTATGCATCAGTCTATCTTGATTGTGCTATGAAAATACATCTTCTTCAAACAAGAAATGCATAATTTGCTCATCATTATCAAACACTTGTCAGTTAGCATTATTATCAGGGATGGAAGGCCTCACAATAATATTAACATGCTGTTGATCCTTCCTTACTAAAATTTTGTTAGGAATATCAAATTGGGACCCAACAAAAGCTAACCTATCTGCATTCTAATTTAGTTTTCTGGGGATAGCAATGATGTTGAAAGCATAGAAATCTTCAATAGCATCCCAAACCCTATGGTTGTATGCTTTCATTGTATCATTCCTGGGAGCACTTATCCCTCTTACTTGGTTGACAAATAAATCACTCTCACCATACACTTCTAGGGTTTTAATCCCTCTCCTTCTAGCCCACTCCAATCCATTCACCAGACTCTCATAATCAATAGTATTTCTTGTGCAAGAAAAAATGAATCTTAAAGTTGTATAATATTTCTCACCTTTTGGGGAGAAAATAATTGCACCACCACTAGATCCATGTCTACTTCTAGCACCATTAAAGAATAGTTCCCAAAATTTATTACTTTGATCCTCTGATTCCTCAGTGTCTTCTTTGAAAAGATTTGGCCCTACGAAACCATCCTCTTGTGTCATGTAATTCCCCAAACTAGCATCCCAAATAACATTGGCCTGGGCCTCTGAAGCTCTTTCTGATTCCAATTCATCTAGATAGATATCTGGGATGTTTTCTATCTTAGTGTTTGTTTCTCTGATGATTGAAAAGTCATTACTATCAAGTACAAGACAACTTACATTGAATACATTGGAAACATAAGGCTCTATATGATGTGCTTCCAATGATTCAAACTTGATAGTAACCTTGGTACCATACCTAGTATGGAAAATAATGTGAGGCCATTCAGAAGAAAGATAGCCTCCTATCTTGGCTGTGAGTTCTCTTGATAGACATATGGAAAAGAGAGCAGTGAGATCTATGATGTAGCTGTCAAGTAAGATAGAGAAATTGGGGCTTGCATGAAGGATCAAGCTTGTATCCTTGGCCATACCTACTATGTTTACTGATGAACCATCAAGCTGTGTTACCTTCTTTTGGAATGGTTCATATTTAAGCCCTAATTGGTCAGCTACCTTCTTGGGCATGACTGAACTAGCAGCCGCACTATCTACCATACAATTATGTACTAGAAAATTTCCAATTATTAAGATACATAAAAGGGAGGTAGTTTTAGGTTCCTACCTTGAATGACATCTGCTTTGGTGTTTCTACTTGGAATCTTGTTCTCTTGGTCAGTGTTGACCAATACTGGCTTAGCAACATCATTTGTGGGTTGTTGAGGCATTGCCACTTCACCCATAGCTTTCTTCAAGACCTTAGGTTTTCTTGGAATAGCCAAGGAGTCCCACATAGACATAGTGACATTCATCTTCTTCATATTATCCATAATGTTGAAGGGCAGTGCTATGTGCACCCTTTGGTGTGATTTCACTATTATGGGCTCAACTTCCTTGGGAGATTGACTCTCCTTGACTGGTATGATAGGAGGTCTTTTTTGTATGGTAGGAATAGATGGACGTGATGACTCTATGGATGTAGTAGCTTTTCCTCCATCTTCTGCTCGCTCCATGTCTTGGGCTCTTCTTTCAGACTGAGTGTTGGCTACAATTGGAGATTCACCATTCACTCCATTAAAATCTGGCTGTTCCCAATTAAAGAGAGTAGTCTCATCAAATTGTGCATCTTGCTAGGGAACGGTCCCACTAGAATATGCTTCTAATTGGGTGTTCAAAGCATTTTGTGCCATGAGTACTTGATTCATTCACCCATTCAAGCACATAGCCTGGTTGTGAGGTTGGTTGCAATGAAAACACCATTCATTCTCTAAGGCCGGATTATTCTAACTTGGAACTATATCCCTAGTTGGATTTGCAGAGTTAAGAGGTGCATGATTATAAGGTTGGAATGACCTCTAATTGAATTTCTTCCTTTGACCTTGGTAATGCCCTTGATATGGTGGTCAATTCCACTGGTAAGATTGTCCCTAATTTTGATATTATTGGTTAGGACCTTGATTTTATTGCTGAAAGGGTGGTCTACTTCCTTGATTCTATTTTTTAATACTAGTCAACTCATTACTCATGGTCTACAATAACTTCTTCATTTCTTGTTGACTACTTCTCAATTCAAGTAGCTCTTGGGAAGGGCCTACTTTGGATTCCTCATAGATCGTACTAGCTTGAGGTGCTATTAAAGTGGGCATGTGAGTGTATGGAGGGATGATTAAGGGCATGTTGGGTTGAATATCAGGGAAGATAGGCATGAGTGGCCTTGGGGCTATCATACCAGCCTGAATCAAACAATTTTCTTCTTTAACGACTATATCAAAAGCCTGAGGTAATGAAGCACCTCCCATGGATTGGATCATGACATATATGTTTCTATTCAAACTTTTCAATAAATATAGAAAATCATGATCTACTGAAGGCCTCACAAAAATTGGAATCCTATTCCATGTCTTGAGGAATCTATTGTTAAAGTCTGTCATCTGCTCTTGAGGAGCTCTTTTTATAGTCATGATTTTCTCTACCAGGGATAGATGGTCTAATTTTTCCTCAAAATATTTGCATAGAGAATCCCCATGTCTATCCCAAGAATCAATAGAGCCCACTGCAAGGGTTCTAAACCACTATAGGGATTTGCCTTTAAAAGAGGCCACCAAAAAATTTCTAGCCACATCTTCTTTAGTGATATGATGAACATTAAAAATTGTGGCCACATCTCTTATGTGCTCACAAGCTATTGTATAGCTCTCACCTGTGAAATTAGGCAAACTCTTCAGTGCTGCTAAGGGAACATCATGATGTTGAGAAAAATTCAATGGAATCCTTTGATTAAAGATTACAAATGCAAACTATCTCACCATTGCAGGAGTTGTGATCTGTTGAACAACAACTATGAGTGTTGCACTTAATCTAGGGAGTGGAGCTGAGTCTTCTAGAAATTCTCTGTTTAAAGATCTCCCCCTCCTTGAATGGATAAGCAAGGGTCTCTCATCTAAAATAGGTGGTGTAGAATGTACTATCCTTCTAGGGGATGCTCTTTGGGATGACCTCCCTTTTCTTCTTGTTGGAGGTAATTGCAAAAACTTAGAAGTTTTTGAACTCCTTGTTTCTATCCTTCTCATAAACTTGAACAAGACTGGATCTTCTTCTTCTTTACACCAATGGAGTTTCCATACATGCTTTGTTGAGAAACCTCTTTAGGTGGGTACTATGTAATCAACATATCAGAGATGACATAGTCTTGAAAGATGAACTTCTTTTGTGGGCCCACCAAGTGTGCCAAAATTGTTATACACTAAAATTTGCACCCTGTTAAGTGCTAGAGCTTAACAATAAAATAACATGGGAATCACTTCTAGGTTGTGGGACCTCTGCTAACTGAAGTGAAGCCTCTAGATTCTAGGCTGGTTCCTCTTGGATAATCCCCTAATATTCTTATGAACATAAAAGTATAATTGGAAGGAAAAGGGATAAAAGGAGAACTGAAGGGAAATGACTGAAAAAAAAATTATCCTAATAGGTGATACACCGAAGGTAACTTGAATCATAACACAGTGACCAAAACTAGCATGAAAGTTCCTAGATCTAGAAGAACACATCTTCATGAATATGCTTGCATAATTATTTCAAAGAAAGGTCTAAAATGGAAAGAGGCTATTCAAGGAAAGAAAATATTTCACAAACATTAGCTTTCCCAAGGAAATAGATACAGACTGTGACTTGCAAACAAACATTCACTCCAACAAATAGGCATAGGAATGAGACAAATTAACAAGGGATGAAAAAAATCCACAAGATCATCTAAATTAGATCATCCACAATAGTACACAAAGATGCAGAAAGGAAATAAGGCTTAAGAACTCCAAGATTTCTCTAACATTAACCACTATATTATGCTTCAGATAAGAGAAATACAAACAAGAAAAAGATTGAGGACATAAAAATGTCACAGAAAACCTTTGCCTAATCTAGAAATCAATGAGAAATTATAAGCAAAATGAAAACTTGAGGGCAGAGGAGATGCCACATAAAATCTTACATTCGATGGAAAAACCTCTCTAAAAAATATTCTAAAACTACTTATATACAACCTCCCCTAGCGCAGAGGCTCGGGAGTCAATCCATCTATCAATTAGGGCACAATTAGAGTTGAAATAGATTTTAATAAATAATTTCAAAACCCTAAATTAGTCTTGTTTTCTCATAAATGCTCTTGGGAAAATATCTTAGGAGATCAGATATGTCTTTGAAAATATCCCAATTCGCCATAAATTTGAGCAAAATAAGCGGCAAACTCATCTTTCCTGTCTGATACTTTTGCCTTTATCACCACTTCCATGAGCCTCTAAAATCAGATTTGAATATTTGAATATCTATTTATAACGATCATAGGTGGTGTGGATGTCTGCATCAACGGTTCAGAAAAAGACTTTGTTTCCTATTTAAAACATAGCCGTTGATCTTTACCTTTATCTTCATTCTTTATTATGTCTCTGAGTTTAGATCTGATCACAAATACCTGGCATTCTAACGTGATGCCTTGATCATTAGATGTTGAGAACTTTTGCATTGAGGCTTTATGCCTACCACTTGATTTTCTAGAACTTTCTCGATCTTTATCTTTATCTCTGACCTTAGCCCTAACTTAGCTTTAACTTATCTTTAACCTTAGGTTTCTGAAATCCTTCATGTCACTAAGTCGCTAGATCATCTTCTTAAGTTTGAGTTTATTGCGATACTTCATGAGAACCACAAGATCAGTCCTAAGATCAACGATCTGTGCCAACTCTTTGAACCATAGAAGAATATTATTTTTCCTTTAGAGACTATGCAAGATCCACAAGATTAAAACATGATTGACAAAACAGATCATTACCCAACTTTGACTTTACCTAACCCTGATTCATTCCGAGATCATGCAACTGAGTATATCTCACAATCTCCAAGAATTTGGCCTAACCATGGTTTTGTTTAGAGACTTAGCATAAACCATAATATTATCTCAGCATCAATGGCCATGATCTCATCCGTAACTAACTCTAAACTTAACTTTACTTCAACTTCCTTGACCATGATCTATTTCAAGATTGAGCGACTAAAGAAAACTCAAAGTTATGGGATAATTTTCTAACTCAAGGGTTTATTACGAGACTTCAAAAAATCCATAGGATCAAATTTGCATCAACATCCTACATTTAATCTTACAAGAAATTTCATGACTCTGATCTCATTCAGTGATCACGTGACTGAAGGAAAACTCAAACCTAACTTAAACTCTGGGTTTATTCCGAGATCATGAGATAGACTAAGTCACATGATCTTGGAACACTTTGACTAACCCATGGTTTAGTTTGAGAATTCATGCACATCACACAATCAAGATCAAATCAATGGCCTACGTGTAATCTCTAGATGGAAAGAGCATATTCTATTTCCTTTTGAGATCACACGACAAAGAGCTGCGCTAAGTGACTGAATAAAATGGAATATTCCCTTCGGGTTGCACGACTAAGAGATAACCATGGAAAACAAAGAGAAGATGAAAAATAAGAACTTAAGTGGCATGGAAAAGTAATAAAGGAATAGGACAAGCCATGAACAAGCTTAGGGTTCTTAAGGAATTTCATAGGGTTTCTTGCATTTAGGTCTTCATGACATGAATTAGGGGTAAAACTAGTGACCTATAAAAAGCAAAGAATCATGAAAAAGACCTAGAAAAATGAATAAAAATGTACAAGTTGGGCTCTACCCTTGGGGGAGCCTCATTTTCTCCACTTATAGCCAAATTACATAAGATGGGAAATTTGGGTAACACAAACATTAGTTAAAACATATGCATACAACAAAGATACAACACATAACTTCTGATTGAAATAAAATGGAAGCACAATCATTCCATTTGATTTGTTATTTTATGTAGGTTTGTGGGCATGGATCACCAAACACAATAGATTAATCTCTAAGGAATGAAAGTCTTAAAGAATTAATATTAAACTAAATGCAAACTAAATGAAGATCAAAGAGCTCACAATACTAGTATGAAGAACTAGTTTGCTAGAGTGATCAAATGATGATGAGAATATGAAACTATTATGAAAATGCAACTATCATACTAAAATAATTCCAAAATGAAATGATCTAACATGTTAAAAAATGAGATTCTGAAATAAAACTAACAAATATCTCTATATGATAAGAATGCACTTAGAAAGCAAACTAGCATAATAACTCTATGACAATGAATGAATGAAAATGCAAAGGAGGAAGCTCTATTTATAGATTTTTAGAAGAAGGCCAAGGGGCTTGGATGAGGTGGATCCTATGTGGAGGCCAAATAGGATACACATGGAACAACCATAATACAAAAGGGGTGTCTCATGGGAGATCTATTGGATAAAGAGATGGTCACATTTGGGTCAAAGATGCTCACACATGTGTGAGCAAACTGGTGATAGTGACAGGTCAATGACAAGGGTTGGGGAAAGTGTGTGATGTGAGAAGGATTAAGTTACTCACACATGTGTGAGAAACTTTAAGGGAAATAGGAAAAGGGAGACAACCTTGTAAGGGTTTTAAGTTTCTAAAAGGGGAAGGTTGCTCACATGTGAGAAAATTTGAGAGAAGAGAAAAGGGGGACAACTTTGTCAGATTTGTAAAAGGCCAAAAAGGAAAGGAAGGAAATAATTTTATAATAGTTGTAAGAGGCCAAAATTCTAAAGGTGCTCACATATGAGAACACCCTTAGGCTAAATTTTTTAGGAATCACATAGATTAAGTTAATTAATCTAGGATTTAGCCAAAAAGTAGGTTTAGGAAGATGGTGATGGGTGTAGACTAGGAATCTAGGTTAGGATTTAGGATTTAATTAGATTAAATCAAGGATTAGGAATTTTAATTAAATAAGATTTAATTAAATAGGGGATTAGGATAGGCTTAGGATTTAATCAAAATATGATTTAAGTATATAATGGGTTAAGGGGATTTGAAGGAAATAATTATTTAAATGTGAGGGGTAAAGGGTTCACATGAATTTAATTTGAATTAAATACATTATGTGAGATGTATTTAAATATAATTTAAATAATTTTAGAAAGAAGAGGATAATGAACCTATTTAGTTAAATAAATCTAATTAAATAGGTAGATGAAAGGGATTAATATAATTAATTAACTAAAATCAATTATATGGCTAAGGGTGTTAAGAAAATATGATTTTATTCACTAGAAGGATATATTAATTATATAAGATTCAATTAATAAGGTTAGAGGACAATTTTAGATGTCTACAACATCAAATTTCATCCTTGATGCTTATCCTTGTGTCAATTTGTAATACCTATGCTTAACACCTAATCCATAATTGGTACATGAAAAGTCAACCCTCCCTAAGATTGCCTACCCTCAAGAAATTAAATTTAGGGTGCCTTAGAATCCTAGGCCCTTCCCTTGTCACATCTTCAATTGATAGGTTTTCCATCTGACTAGATACTCCATAATGCTCTTATTCCTCAAGGTTTTGATGTGGGTGTCCATCAATTATTTGGGTATTAGAATCATATTACCTTATTTAGCTATAAAATATGTATCCCCTTGCACCTATAGATACTTGGGATATATTTTAGACTTTCCTTCTTGGATCTTCCACTCAATTTTTTTAATCCAAAATAAAGAGATTCAAAGTATCCATGTTCTTATACATCCACTTTATCTTATGTACTATTTAGGATAACAACATATGAGTGGTACCTGATGTAGGTGTCCTATATCTTATCATAACAAAAATACCCTCTTGTCCTCCTACTTCCCCATCTTTTTTGGGTAGGGATGTATCATGACTTAGAGGAGTGAATCCATGGCTTGAAGATGGTATATCTTGTTGTTCTTCTTTCCTAGGAGGAGTGTCATATTTCCTATGTCCTTCACTCCCCTCTCCTTTAATCATCTCATCCTCTTTCTAAGTTCACACTTTCTAAAGAGTGACTTCCCTTTATCACTCTAGAGGTGGTTGTTGGAAATATAGATGGAGTAACTGAGAGGGGAGGGGTGAATCAGTTACCACAAAAATAAATCCACAAGTCCCTTAGATGTCTTCAATATATATACTGCTGTTATTCGGTAGATTAACTTATCATTGTTCATTAAACATTCACAGTTATTGACATGCATAAATCAAATAGCATAAACACAAGTAACACCAGATATAACATGGAAACCCAATTTGGGAAAACCACCAATGCAA
>MU227527.1:7216092-7236321 GCA_018584345.1 Thuja plicata | reverse complement strand
TTTAATCACCCTGCTAGGAGTGGCCTTGTGAGAGGTCTTTAGAGAAATTCAACTGAATTGTCACCTTGTTAGAGGATTTATGAAATGGTTGTTAGACCAACTCTGCTAAGAGATTTTGGTATCACTAGTACAATGGTTAGAAAGAAACAATGAAGTGACCTGAATTAAATGCAACTTATCTTGCTGATACAGATCTCTGTTCTGCGCCAATAGATCCTTACTGATCAAATATATCTTTGCAGCACCTCAAGGATATCTCTAATCCTTCATCAGAATTCGCACATTCCTTCTGCTTCTTTACATTTTCATATTTCTCCACTGTCTCTTTGAATTCGCAACTTGACCTTTCATATATACCCTTCAAGTTATCAAGTTGGCCCAATGCAAGTTTCAATTAATAAATATTACATTGGTCGGCTGCACAAACATTTCACAAATAAAATCCTTCGCAGGCTGACAACATTGTCCAGAAATGATATTCCAGTGTTGACCAACTGATGCTCGGTGAACACTGCAGATTCTGCGAAAATCCTTCGGTAATCGAGTGAACTCGGTAAAGTCTAACTTTCTGTCACATTTTCTTTGATGACCGAGAGAGCTCGGTAGAGACTGAATTTCCTTTGTCGATTGAGAGAGCTCGGTAGTAACTAACTTCTCGATATAGTATTCTGGAGCGCTTGGTAGACTTTGTAAATAGCTTCTCTTACCGACTGAGCTCGGTAGACTCGGTTAACTGCCTTGCTGAACATTCTGAGCTTGGTAGACTCTATCTAATGACTTATATGACATTTGTGTAACATCAAGGACAATACACAATTAAACAATTGTTTCCAACAGTGGTTCCTAAATATTTTCTTCTTGAAAATTTGTTGGAACCTATGTTTCGGGAATGTTTCCTTAATCATTGATATTCATTTACCCTAGCATTGGTTTTAATTTAATCTCCACCTCAATATTATCCTTTTTAGGTGGTCACAGGGATTTTCACCTAATAATCCAAGCATGATGTGTTGATCTCTAAGTTTTGTTGTTTATTAGTGTCCCACACTTAGTCATATTCAAGGCAGGTTGCTCGGTCATCACTGCGACCGAGCCATCTCACTAAAGCCAAGACCAAGTAGTAGTTACTGTCAAGAAATTCAGAGGTCTTTGAGTACTCAATGGATGCCAAGCAGATTTATTGCCGAGTTGTATAGAAGAGTTAGTGCTAAGTGACAACATATAGCTATTTTGAGCGATAGAATATTGACTGAGCACCAGTATTTTGTTTTGCTGAGTTAAACAAATTTTGTATATGTGTTTGGCATGGCAAAAACACCAAGGTAAAATATTTTGGCTGAATTTTATGAGCATTTAATGATAATATATAAAGATTTAATGCATTAATTACGTGCTATTTTTATGATCATGGATCCCTATGCAAGTCATGCAACCAATCAAAATTAGGGATGCCTAAGCGGAAAAAGATGATAGTTCTAGATTGTTGATCTTGATCTGGATGGTCTAATATATATGGGAGGCTTCAAACCCTAATCCATGTGTGTTAGAGATTGTATTTTTGGATATGGATGTGAAGAGAAGAGATCAAAAGTATTTGCATATGTGAAGCATTGACTAGACAGAGTGACAGAGCAAAGCAATGAAGAGTAGAACAGCGATAAATCAGATTGAGAAATCAGTTAAGAGTTGGAAAGAGGAGATGTGTTATCAGCATTTGAAGTGTAGACTGAAGGATTAGGTAATGATACATTCTAGCAAGTGAATAAGGGTAAATCTCTTAAAAGAGTGGTCCTAACAGGCCTTTGTAAATATCTTAACTGGGTGCTTAATTTGTTGTAAGTTTAAATCCTTTAACAAGGTAGATTGTATAAGTCTAAAAGATCTTAATAGGGAAGAACCCTCACAAGGTATATCATCAAAATTAATAAAACTTTTTAGCCCTAATAGGAACACTTTATTACTGCAGTAGTGAAGATTTGTGGGTGTCATCCCCACCCCAGTTTTACCTTCAAGGGCTTTTGGGTTACCAAAATCTTTGTGTTATGTATTCATGATTAAATGTTAGATAATTAAAACATTTCATTTTATGTTTATGAATGCATGGTTGAACCAGTTAGTTAAGAATTTGTACAAGTTTTATAGATCTGATTCACCCCCCTCTCAGTTACTGATTTCTCCTATTAGACTTCCAACAATTGTTATCAGAGCATTGTTCTCTTAATAAAAGTCTAACCAATTGAGAGTTAAGATCTTGGAAATGGAGGCTTATAAGTTGGTAAAGGTCATTAAGAATTAGAAGATTGATATTCAGCTAGCACTGCAGCAGCTTGAGACAACTAGAGAAGAATTAAAGAAATCCTTGAAAGCTAGGAAGGAATTGGAAACTCAAATGAAAGATACTCAATATAAGGAAGAAGACACTGAAGGTCTATTTGACAATGGTGATTCAAAAGAAAGCAATCCAAAAATTGCATATCTATTGGAGAAGAATAACACTTTGAAAGAACAAGTCAAAAGTCTAAAGATAGAACAAGAAACTCAATCAATAACACTATGTGAGGTGATTGATCAAAAGAAGAAAGCTGAGGAAGATAAGACAATGACAGAAGAATACAAGGGACAGATGGCTACCAGACTTAATGAAAGGACTAGTGATGTGCATAAACTCACAAAAAGTCAGTTGGACATGGTCAACCAACTGTTATTTGCAAATCAAGAGATAAATATAAAATAAATTAAAAACACTTATATGAGATCTGAGAAAAATCAATTGAAAAAGGAGTTGAGATCTGAAAGAGAACTCATTGAGAGGATTAAAAAACCAAATGAAACATTGAGATACTTTGAGGAGCTTATGAGATCACCAAGGAGAAATAGTGACACATCTAAAATTGGACATACCAAGCACTGATCTTCCATTGAAGAAGGGGAATCATCAAAGAGTGGAGAACTGAGGAATGCAAAGCTGAAGAATAGAAAACCTACATGTTATCATTATGGGAAACCAGGTCACACAAAAAACATATGCTGAAGCAAGAATAGTAAGTCAAATCCTAAATTGAAATTCAATGTATATTATTTTAACTATAAGAAGCATGTACATCAGACACATTAATGCAGGTCAAAGACTAGAAATACATCTAATTCACCTAGATTCCAAGGATATTGCTACAATTGTCATAAATTTGGTCATAGAACCCAATATTGCAGATCCAGTGAAAAATCCAAATGGATATCCAAGAAATAAAGAAATACACTGAGGAAAGGTAACACATTCGATTGGGATTATAATACAAGGCATAGTTGTCATTATTGTAATGAATATGGTCATATTGCAGAGAATTATATAAGTACACACTTTAGAGGTAAATCCAAAAGCTGGATGAATGGAAGTATGGTCTACTACAGTTGTCACAAGATCCGTCATACCAAGAGAGATTGCAAGACCAGAGCCCTGACACCTACTGTTGAACAAATAATGAATCAGATGAATTTGACATGGAGAAAGAAAGAAAAAGCAAGCAATCATGGATCTAGTGAAGCCAAGATCACTCAATCCAATGGATCATGTGATCACACTACTTTAAACTAAGCAGAAAGGTATGTAAGGATCTGTTTTCTCAAATGCCATATTTTAAACCAGTTCCTGACATAACATGTACTAAAGTCCATATCCGCATAAGTTAAGATGCATTAGAATAGATCTGAGACAAGAACTAAGAAAAAGAACTGTAATGAATAGTTGATGTCAAGCATTAGTATCACCATATGCCAAGCTACAATACTGACCAAGATGATATATCAACCGAACATCAGTTGACTAAGCATCAGTAGTGATCGAGTTGTGTGTGATAACCGAGACCCTTAATCATAGACCAAGAACAACTGTTACCCACCTACCATTACATGAAGCATTTAATGAAGTGATAATCCAACCTTTTGAGGCTATATACTCAATTCAGACACTCATTCTTCATTTCAAACAATGATTTAGAGTTTACTAAGCAATCTAAGGCAATTCGAGAGCTATTCAAGTTAAGTTTGAAAAGATTCCACCTGTGCATCGTCGGCTAGTATTGAGAAGTTTGAAGACCAGTTGTTGCTGAGCTACACAGAACCTGTTTCACAAACCCTAGCTTGTAGCAATGGAAGCCAGCTCATCTATTGGAGTAAAATGACAAGATAAGGCATTGATGAATGTCTAGTTGGTCAGGAGCGACTCATTTGCAATACCAAACTTCTGAGCTGTTCCTGAAACTGGAATTGAAGGAGATCTTACGAGACCCCTATCATCAATTCCACCAAGGTACTTATGATCCATGATATACGAGATTGTTACAAGTGTAAGATTGGAGAAGTCAGAGACATAAAATTGAGGGAAGCATATGACAAACTACGTGTAAAGAGTTCTTAAGGCTGATCATCAACATATTGATGAGAAAGGGATACTCCGTTCCCTAGACTTCCCACACAAATTTAAGGTCGAATAGATCAGGATTGTATTGACCATAACACATGACATGTGTTTATGGATAGAAAATAGACTGGTAAAGATTACAAAAGAGATTATTTATCGAGTTATAGGTTATCCCATCATGCAAGGGAAGTGCACAATGTGTTTTTAGAAAAAGGAAGATATTGAAAAGTTCACTTTGGCTGAGTGGAACAAGCGAGGGATGATAATTTCTATGATCATCGATCCAAAAACTTCTTTCGGAGTCAGAGTCATAGAACATAAATACTATCAATAAAGTAGAGAAGATTATGTTCCATATGTAGTAGTTGATCTGTCATGGAAAATAGTGAAGAAGGATCATACCTATGATCTTGTTGAGTTGTAGACGTCTCAACTTGTCGAGAACCTGTCAGCTATAAGGAAGGAAAATAACTCTATGTGTAGGTTTGATTCCTTACTTGTTTGCATATTATTCTATGTACATAATATTTTTCCTACTGTAGTAGATATTGTATGGAGTCAGGACCGACCAATAACAATTTAGATAAATGAGTTCATTCAGCAATTAGGAGAAAATTTTGATACTATTATGGGTAATTACTTTGTGGAGTTTAAGAAAAAAATGGGACTAAGGAGAAGAATCCCGGTATCACTAGTGGAGAAATATTATAATGATGTTTTCTTTCTAGTTGATACTAATAACACCTATGTACAAGTTGTAGTACCAAGTGTAGCATGGCTAGGGCCATTGCCCTATGAAATAAACATAGATGAAACATTTGCAGCTATCACAACTCTACTGGAAGAGAACATTGATAGGAATGCCGACATATTTGGTACCTATGATGAAGCTAAATCTAAGATAACTTCAAATTTGAAAGATGCAACAATAGAGAGGAAGAGAAAGAAAATTGTAAAAAATCTTGAGAAGATATTAGGAGAAGAAGAAAATGATGATGATGCACTAGTATAGATCATAACAGGTCAAGGAGAGGAACAATATAGTGATTATGAGGAAAGTGGTGATGATGTGGAAGTGGACCCAAAAGGAAAGAAAGTGATAGTTTTTGAGCCAGCCAAGAATAGGAGTTCATGAAAAAAATCTACTCCTCCTACCACATCTCGACCGAGAACCAAGGAATCAACAATTACTATATCTACCAAGCCACCAAAGAAGAAATTGGTAAAGGATGCTGAAGGGGTAAGCTCAAGGAAAAGAAATCAAGCACAAACAGAATCTGAGCTGAGTCAGTCAAAGAGGAAACTGAGAAGAAGATATGTTATGGGTAAAGATGAAGAGTTAATAGAAACCAAGGATATCAGCAAGTTCATAGTTGCAAAACACAAACACACTACCAATGTTGATGAAATCTATCATAAAATCTAGAATTTAGCAGGTTTTTTAGGTTTTAAGTTTATTAAATATGAAAAGTTAAGCAAAATTGATAAGGCTAAAATAAAAGAGGCTATGATGGATATGTTAGTTTCATATAAGATGAAACCTTTGGAGATTGGGAATTTAGTCCCTAATGAGCTAGAAAATAAAATTGAGGAGAGATGGAAGCATGCCATGATGATAGAAAGGCAAACCAGAGAAGGAGCATTAGCTCAAATTATGCCAGAGTTAACAAAGAAGAAGAAAAAAAATTTATGGATCAACATAGGAATAGATTCATTCTTAAGTTGAGAGCCTATTCCATACTGAAAAATTATGTAGAAGGTGTTGTGTAGAAAACCCAAAGGATATGGAAGGTTATCTTTGGATTAATAGTTGAAAAGAAGCAAGATGAGGGCACATCCAAGAAAATTGAGCTTGACAAAAAAGAAGACATCAATGAGCCAGATAATACTAAGGATATGACACTTTATGATATTGAAACTAAAATGATTGACATTACTGAAGAAGAATTGAAGAAATATGTTAATGATGAGGAGAAAGAGAAGGTTGAGGAAGGACTGATTGAAGATTTAACCATTGATGAGGTAACACACAGTTTGAATTCTGAGGAACAAGGAAATGATGCACTCTTAATTCTAGATTCACCTTCTGAGGCAAACCTTGAATATAATACAGAGGGAGATAAAAGCAAAGAAGAAAAAGCAGATAAGTCCAAGGTGACCAAGACTTTTGAGACAAAGGAGAAACAAGAACCTAAGGAGGAAGAGGAAATACAAGCATTGGTACAACTACCTAATGTTTCTCCTCTAGTATCTATTGAAGTTAATAAAGATGATACATCTGCCGAGAAGATACTCAATACTCAGAAGGCGTTAGTATCAATGAGTGGCAACACAAATATTTTGAAAGATGAATATAAACTGAGTAGAATCTTACCAGAGCCAATCAAGAAGAAATCACATAAGAAGAAGAAAGATAAGAGCTCTAAAGTTAAATTCATTCCAAAATGGGATACTGACAACTTATCTTATGAAAAAATTCTAATCTTGCAGGACTTATTGAACAAGAAGCAGAAGCAAGAATAATTGAAATGATAACATCAACAGAAGTAGGTATTACATGAGATCAAAGAAATCTTTGTTGATGCATTCAAATTTTAGGACCTCAATGAGAAGGAACCTATCTTGGAACAATTGGTTCATATTGTTTAGAAGGTGAACACATATGACATAGATGCAAATGAGAAACCCCTGCAAAGATCAGAAAGAAAATTTGAGGCAAAGGTACTTGAGAAAATTGTAGCAAAGCTTACCGAGAAGCAGGTTGCACTTTCTGATCTGGTTAGAAATTTATATGTTCTCTCTTTGTACAAGAAACTATGTGATATTGAATTCTTTACAAAGGAGAATCATCAAATTATAGAGAAGCTACAGTTATATTTGAGGTCATCAGGATAGTCATTGAGCATGGATGCAAGTTCCAACTCTTTCCATTTTAGCAGGTTGACACATGCCCAAGGGAGATTAGCTGAGCTTATGGCTAATGATTGTAGAATAAGGGAAAAATTGATTTCAATTCAAATAATGTTGATACCTCAATTGGAGGTTATGCAGAAAGAAGTGAAAGCAACAAAGGAACTATCACAGAAAGATCCACCTATGAACATTACCAAGAGTCTTGTTGATCTAGCTACCAAGCTAGAAATCAAGTCTCAAGTTTTGGAGTCTGTAAGGACAAGTTGGGATAATGCTTTAGCTATGATATTATAGATCCATAAACCATTTTTGGATAAGTATGGTTTGACCCCAACAACCCTAGCAGAGCAAGATCACAAGAGTGACAAAAACAAGGGGGAAATGTCATAGATTCAATAGGAGAAATGTAATTATGTATATACATATTTTATATATATAGTGAAGTCTTTATGGAGATCGTTCAAGTTAGAATCCTAGGGGGAGTTCTAAATTTTGAATTATTTTGAGTACTATCTTTTTTTGAACGATGAAAAATGCATGAAAAGGTGTTTTTTACACTAATAACAAAGGGGGAGATTGTTGATCTCTAATTTTTGTTTTCTATTAGTGTCCCACACTTAGTCATATTCAAGGCAGGTTGGTTGGTCATCACTGTGATTGAGCAATTTCACTAAGGCCAAGACCGAGCAGTAGTTATTGCCAAGAAAGTTAGAGGTTGCCAAGTAGATTGATTGCTGAGTTGCATAGAAGAGTTAGTGCCAAGCGACAACATACAACTATGCCGAGAAACACAATATTGACCGAGCACCAGTCTTTTGTTTTGCGGAGTAAAATAGATTTTGTATATGTGAATGACACAAACACCAAGGTAAACTATTTTGACTGACTTGTATGAGCATTTAATGATCATATACATAGATTTAATGCATTAATTATGCACTATTTTTATGATCATGAATCCATATGCAAGTCATGCAACCAATCAAAATTAGGGATGCCTAAGCAGAAAAAGATGATAGATATATATCGTTGATCTTGATATGGATGGTCTATATATAGGATGATTCAAAGCCTAATCCACATGTGTTAGAGATTGTATGTTTGGATGTGGATGTGAAGAGCAGAGATCGAAAGTATTTGCATATCTGAAGCATTGACCAGACATAGTGACCGAGCAGAGAAGTGAAGAGAAAAACAAAGATAAATTAGATTGAGAGATCAGTTAAGAGTTGGAAAGATGAGATACGTTATAAAAATTTGAAGTGCAAATTGAAGGATTAGGTATTGATACATTCTAGCAAGTGAATCAAGGTAAATCTCTTAAAAGAGTGGTCCTAATAGGCCTTTGTAAATCTCTTAACCGATTGCTTACTTTTTTGTAATGTTAAATCCTTTAATAAGGTAGATTGTATAAGTCTGAAATAGGGCAAACCCCTCACAAAGTAGATCATCAGAAGTGATCAAAATTTGTAGCCCTAACAGGCACACTTTATTATTGCAGTAGTGAAGATTTGTGGGTGTCATCCCCACCCCAGTTTTACCTTCAAGGGTTTCTGGGTTACCAATATCTTTGTGTTATGTATTCATGATTAGATGTTATATCTTTACAACATTTAAATTTATGTTTATGAATGCATGGTTGAATTAGTTAGTTAATAATTTGTAGAAGTTTTATAGATCTGATTCACCCCCATCTTAGTTACTGATTTCCAATATTATACTTCCAACAATGCTCAGTATTCTCATGCAAGACTGGAACATCTCTGATCCTATGGGCTTCTCATTATGGAGATGAACCTCAATATTATGGGTCGACTGCCCTTTATATGTCCTAAAAACTAAACTTGACAGGGAAATGAGATAGAAAGATATGCTTGAAACTTTAAATCTATCACTAACAGGTGATGCACTAAAAACTAGAACTTGTAATGCTGCTGAAAACTCAAAAATCACTCACCAAAGAAGATTGGATAATCTCACAACTCAGCTAGATACTCTTGCATAAAAGATTATTATGAAAGGTTCTAAATTTTTTATGCATGAAATAGGAAAACAATGTTGTTTTCACAATTTTAATACATCAAAATTAAACACAATCATAGACCTGCACTATAACGTGTTAATTCTTGCACTCAATATTGAAGGAATTTTATAAAAATAAAGGATAAATAGAATATTTTAATTATTTAACTCACAAAAAATGCCAAAATAGAAGAATGATAAGGAAAACTAGCTTCTATTATGAAAATCATGAATCTCTTTGCATTACAAGGCAAAAAAATTGCTACAAAATTTAGACCCCCCCTGAAATGAGCCAAGAAGAGAAATTATAGATCAAAATCTACATGGGGCCAATAAAATAAGAAACTTAAGAAAAAAGAGGAGTGGAACTGCTAGTATCATCCAACTAACTGCCTCAAAATCCCCCTAGATAGATGCTCCACCCATGTGGTCCCTTAATTGAAGCCTAATTTCTCATCAACTGATCAAAACTCCCTCATCCTCCTCTACAATGTATTCAAAATCATTTGATCTCCACTCACACTTGGCATCAAAACTCCACCAAACCCTCCATAAAATTTGCAACCACTTTGCATCTCTCGTTACCCTTACCTGACTCATAAATCAAAGTACAAGTCTTTTATTTTCGGATAACAAATAACACTTACCAAGTATTTTATAAAATATCACTTAGTAAACATTTTACACATCATGTTTAGATGCAAAAATAATAAAAACATCACTAAATACCACTGAGGGTATTAGTTTTGGAGAATTGTTTGATAAAAACAAGGAAAATAAAACTATTCTTATAAGTCACTTAGGGTAAACAAATGAAAACCTAGAGCAACCAACGGTCATCATTTAAAATTTCATTTATTTCCTTTGGATGTTTGGCACTGCCAAGGGTTAGGGTTTGTTGGAGATTTTGAAGGTTTTTGTGAAGATTGCCTTGTACAGATCTTGTGATTCTACAGGTAAGGTCAACCACTGTGGTTTGAACTCTGACTATGCTTAAATGAAAAAATACCCATTTCTTCCTGTATGTTTTCATACTCTATACTTGATGATGGTTGTATCTATGTGTATTTCACTCATTTTGTGTTTTTCATTTCCTCTGCTTCTATGCTGGTATATTATTGTATATATTTCCTCTTTTTTATTCTGTTGTGAATATTTAAAATAGTTTATTTTCTTTTTTTCTCATGCTCAAAGTTTTAGCTATGTTTATACAAAAAATAATGAAATGCTCTTATTTTCTTCATATGGATACTTCATGCTCTGTGTGTATAGAATTTTGCGGGTTTGCACCCATATACAGGAAACCATGGACTTATTGTCTTGAGAATCTCCATGTATTTGATTCTCTCTTGTAGTCTATGAATCAAAATTTGGAACCCTTGTGATTCTATAGCTTATTGTTGTCACAAGAACACTTTGAGGCTTTGCAAATAAATGTGTTTTCAAACCCCATTAAAATTATAGAGTCCATATGTCCTTCCACAAGTCGTGGTTTTCATTATTTTTATTCTTTCTCTCTATGATTTTAATTCCATGCTCGGGCTGAGGTTTTCATTCTGTATTTGGAAAAAAACTAGTCATTTCCATAGGAACTTTTGAGGGTTTCCAAATGAAATGGATTCTTAATCTATCCACCATCATGCTATTGTAGTTACATTATATTTTTATATGATGGTGCCTTCAATAAAAATGAGACATGCTTTAAGCCTCATGATGCTTCCATTATTAATCCTTCATGTTACTGTTATTCTTTTGAATTGTCTTTGTGACTAGTAATTTTGTCTTATGAATTTTTCACATATTGTTTCTCTTCATGAAGTTTTATCTCTGTAAGTAATGAGCTTTGTACCCTTGTCTCATATCAATGAATTCTTGAATTCATCTTTGATAATTTCCCTCTCAATATATATCACTACATTTGTATTCTAATGTCACCCTCTTTAAATATGCTTTCAAATCCTTATTGTCTTATCTTATCTATATAATTATGTAGCTTTGTGTATTTCCCTTTCCCTTTGATAACAACATTTAACAAACATTTGATATCCTGAAGCTTTGTCATTTTTTATAGCACTATTCTCACTACATGGCTGTCTTAACTCCTATTTTCTACCTATATTAACCTCTAATCATTACCACCTCAAGGCATTATTCTTGAATGTGTGATCTTTGAGCTTATGAGAATTGTGTCAGTTGTATTATTTCAACTATATGATGACTATAATGATGAATTATGGTTGGATATTTGAAATCACTTTTTTATTATTCATGTTAACATTTTTATCTCTATATCAGGTGTAACTGTATCTCTTTGGATATTGTGTTAAGCTTTTGGTTCCTTAATACATTTTTTTCCCTTATAATAGCACATTATACTCTATGACTATTGTAGCACCCTCTTAATTACATATATATCAATGTTTTGATATAGGCTTATTGGTAGCTTTGTCACCATATTGCAATGTGAATTCTTAACCTCCATCCTATAGTTTTTCTTTCATTTCATTTTTCTTCACATTTTTCTTTGTTATCATTCTGCTCTCTAAAATATTCTGATCACTATGTTGAGCTTATGTTTCTTTTAACTTCCATTTCCATGTTTGTGACTACTTATTGTCATGAAAGTACTTCCCATTTTTGTCTTCCTATAACGACTATGAATGAATGTTTTACTGAATCACAAATTATCTCTATTATCCTAAAAATGTCTCCTTTTCTAATTGGTATAGTATGCCTTGTTATCACCATTTTGACAAAAAAAATTATTATAAATTTTCTTTTATATCAGTCTCTTTATCTTTGTTTTCATAGTATTTGTATCATCTTAAAATGGAAGCACTTCCATGTTAAGAAATTTTAGCCCTCATTAGGGGGTGTTTTTGACCACCATCATATTGTCCCCTCATTTCTGCATCCTCTCCTACTTCTGTGTCTGTTTAGGACCTTGATTGGGCCTCTTTGGGCACCATCCATCTCATCTGGCATGTTTTCCAGGGGTTCTGACTCCCTAGGTCAAGGTCAACCTCGACCTTGACCTAGGTCCCACTTTCAAATTTGGAAGTCTGTCGGCTACCAGAGGTCATCAAAAGTTCATTTCCCACTTCCGAGTCGGTTGCTTTAGGTTCCAAAGCATCGATTCTTAAATTATATTTAATATAGGTCTTCTCCTAGGGGTATAGGTCTATTTAGAATTTAATTCTCCTATGTAGGCCTCTCTAGAATATTGTGCCCTAGTTTCATATATAAGGAATTTTTCTCCTCTCATTTTCTCTAAGTCTCTCTAAGCACCAAGCAAGGTTAAGCACGAATTATCAAATCAAGCAAGAATTCATAAAGAAAAAAGTTCAAGCATCCATTATTCTACATGTTTCCAAGCTTCCAAAGTGTTTAATTCTTCCTCTCAAGCATTCAATTTCTCCATTGAAGATCAAGGATTCAAGCTTTCAAGCCTTTGAAGGGATTTGGTTCAAGCATTCAAGATTCATCATTCAAGCCCTAGATCTATCCATCATGGTGGTGTGATCTTCCTTCAAGATCCTTTGTGCATCCTCAAACAATCATTTATTCTCTCTTCAAGGTGGATTCCAAGCATAAAATCATGGAGGTTTACAGTTTCTAATTGAGTCCAAGCTTTCATATTTACATACTTGTTTCCATTCGAAATACAATTGCATATATATTGAATATCATAGCTTCATTATTAGATTTACTTCTACTACTTGCTAGCATTCTTTATTTCAATTATTTATTTCAAGGTTAATTCCTAAATTGGGGTTTTACTAAGGAAAACCCTTCCCCCCAAACAAACAAATCCATTTTTATTACAGGTACAGGTTCAGAATAGTGGATCAGAGTGCAGGTTCAGATACCCTTTTCAGAAAACTTTCAGGTCCAGAAATAGATTTTTAGTCTGAGACTTTTTAGGTCGATTTTGCCCTAGGTCAGAATTGGAAATTCTGGGTCAATGGTGACATCGAATTGAGGGTACAAAACAAAACTATGTCAGAATAGAAAAATATTTCTAGGTTTTGTTCGTCTCTGCGTTTCTATTCCAAATCCGGTCTTAGATTTTCTAGAAACTGAGTGCAGACCCCTGAAAATAGCATTCTTTAGATCTGTAACATTTAAAGTTTAGTACTTTTCTCCTATTCAATTCAATTTAAGTTATTAATCTTTCTAAATATATCACATACTCTCTTCTATAAAATGGGAATTATGGTTTTTCTCTTTATCCCTATCCTTAATAGGTTGATTCATTTATGCATTGATCCTTTCTTTAGGGTTAATCAATTTGGATCTTCCCTTTATGAAATTTCAGATAAAGAGGATAATCTTACCTTCTTCACACATATTCATAACACCATCTATTTCATACACAAAAATATTTATGTAACATTTTCTCATGTTACATTTTGGTGAACCCGCGATAGACAACTCTTTCTTTTTGGTGTTAGATGCTTTGCCTCTTTTTATTAGAGACTAGATCTTGAATGCATACTAAATTATTTTTCTTTTATGATCTTGCATTTTAAAATACAAAATAATCTACATACTCATGAAATATAAAAACAATTCTTACATTTCATTCACTATGAAGATCTTTAAGATGCTTTGGGGTATGGCTATTTTTATCATTATGCTTCTTTTGGCATCTCTTTATAGTACTTATGATGTATATGAGATTATCATTCATTTCATAATGTTTGTTAATCTTCATGTTTCACTTTCTTATGCTATTTTGAGATTAACTAATACTAGTCTTCCAACTTTCAAAACTTTCATCAAGGATTTGTGTAGTGGACTTATTTCTCTTTTGGATTTTGTGAAGAATTGGGTAGATGATACCCCATCTACTAATATTCCTAATCCTATTCCTATCATTCCTAATCTAGTTCCTAATCCTCCTAATGCTAATCCTATCATTCCTAATACAATTCCAAATATTCTTATTTCTATTTCTCCATCTTCTATCCCTAGTTCCTCTCACACTTATGATGAGGCTCAAGCTAAGGTTCATGATGTCGATGTTCAAGAATTTTTCCATTTACCTTCCCCTTCATATCTGATCCATGATGATATTAAAGGGAAAAACAAGGAAACCTCTTCTCAACCTATCATTCCGCCATATACAACATTTTCTCATGAACACCATAATCAATCTCCTCCTGTAGAAACTTTGCAAGATATGTACACGACTAGATATACTATGGTGGATAAACAAGGCTATAAGGGTTTAGGGCTTGGTATCAATGAACAAGGCATTACAAATCCAATTCATTCATCTCCTAAACAAGATATGCATGGTATAGGTTTCCCACCTTCTGAATTCAAGGTGGTTGATCTTAGCTACCATCCTCCTCTTCATGTTCTTCTTCCAACACCTTCTTTAGATCACCTTGATACTCCTCAAGATGTGGCTAATAAAGTGTATGTCCATCTAATGAATTCTAAGAAATAAATATTTAAACCTATTATGAAAAATTCTCTCTCTAAATTCAAATTTCCTTTTCATTATAGTAATACACATTTACTTGCTGATTGTGTGCATTTCAAGCTATATGTTATAGAAAGAGCTGCTTTAGGAATTATATCTCATTCCCATGCAATATTACAATTTATTCATGATTTTGATATAGGGCATTCCCCTTGTTCTTCTATAAATTAGATCATTTTTCTCCTTTTATCTCTTCACTGGGGGGCAAGAGGTATTTCATCGTAGTCTTCTAGGATCCATTTTGCTCTTAGCATATATTTTGTTTTGAGTTTACTCGGTTATTATTTCTATATTATATAATTTTCTATTATGATACATACTTCCTTCTCTCATAATCACTCATGATATCTTTTCTTGGACATTTTTTTTTTAAAGATATCTCTTTGCTATGAAATTTATTGATATAATTTGATATATCCCTTGCTTTCATCCCTCGAGGGAAAGGTATTTTCCTTCTTCCTCTATCTAGGGATATGCTTTCCTTAGCTTAGTGGCATTTGTTTATCATACAACATTATTTCCTTATAAAGATCTATGCTTTTGGCTATGGATACCCTCTTATATGAGAGGTGATTGTCCTAGGTCATTGCTTCTTCTTTATTTTGCAAATTATGTTCTTTATAAACTCTTGCCTTTGCTTTGGGTTAGAGTTTGATTTCTTCATTCCGAGATTCCTCTTCCTCTTCATTGCAAAGGGCTTGATGATTGAATCTTTGGTCCCTCTTTTCTTTAGAAGATGATATCTTATCCTAAGAACTCCTCTACAGTGGGGGTCTTGATGATAAGATCTCTTCCTCTTTGAGGATCCTTTTTCCATATGTGACATATCTATTTCATGATTATCTATGCTCTTAGAGGTAAGGGTCAATACTCTTTGCTAAGGATATAGTGTATATTGTTGTTAAGTTGGATATCTCCTTGCTTTGTGAAGTAGGTATCCTCTTTCTCTTCCCTATCTTTCCTAGTGGGTAGTCATGATAAGGAGGGGGGAATATATAGGGTCTCCCTTATACTATAGTTTAAATTAGTTTACATTTTACAACATGCTAAATCCTCGGAAGGTAACACACATAAGTTGCTGAATTCTTAAGAGACACACATTTTTATTTTTATTTTTTGCTAAATCCTCGGAAGGTAATGCACATAATTTTCTAAATCCTGAAGAGACATGCATTTTATATTTCATAGTGATACAAGAATGTGGATCTATGGATATTTCAAAAGCCATCAGAGGACGCATTACAATTACAAAGCACAGTTTATGGGTGAACCTGTTGGGCTCTCCCTCATTGGTGATTCATGGTAAGGTGGGAAAATTACTAGGTGAGGTAATCACTATCTCTTTTCTCTCTTTTTCTTTCATGCTAGTAGGATTATATCATGAAGCTATGTTATCTACAGTGTTGCTCTTGTCTTGCTTATGTAATCATGTATGTTATTTATGATTAATTGCTCTTTACTTTCATATATTTACGCATGTATGTTGAGTTATAATCCTTGGTCTGGGGGATTGTTTCCTTGAATTAGTGATGTTCTACCTCGTTGTGATCCACCAGAGTCTTTCTTCTAACTTTATCATGAGTATGTTCGATTTCCATACTCCCGCTAAAGTGGGGGCTTAATGTATCATCTTAAAATGGAAGCACTTCCATGTTAAGACTGTTTAGCCCTCCTTAGGGGGTGTTTTTTAACACCACCATATTGTCCCCTCATTTCTGCATCCTCTCCTACTTTTGTGTCTATTTAGGACCTTTATTGGGCCTCTTCGGGCAACATCCATCCCATCTGGCATGTTTTTCACGGGTTCTAACTCCTTGGGTCAAGGTTAACCTCAACATTAACCTAGGTCAAGGTCAACCTATATCTTGACCTAGGTCAAGGATGAAATTGACTTTGACCTGGGTCCCCCTTTAAAATTTGGAAGTTTGTCAGCTGCCGAAGGTCATCAAAAGTCCATTTCCCGCTTCAGAGTCAATTGTTTTGGATTCCAAAGTGACAATTCATAAATTATATTTCAATAGGTCTTATCCTAGGGGTATAGGTCTAATTGGAATTTAAGTCTCCTATGTATGCCTCTCTAGAATATTGTGCCCTAGTTTCATATATAAGGAAGTTTTCTCCTCTCATTTTCTCTAAGTCTCTCTTAGCACCAAGCAAGGTTAAGCATGAATTATCAAATCAAGCAAGAAGTCATCAAGAAAAAAGTTCAAGAATCCATTTTTCTACATGTTTCTAATATTCCAAAGTTTTTAAGTATTCCTCTCAAGCATTCAAGTTATCCATTGAAGATCAAGGATTCAAGCTTTCAATCCTTTGAAGGGATTTGGTTCAAGCATTCAAGATTCATCATTCAAGCCCTAGATCTATCCATCATGGTGGTGTGATCTTCCTTCAAGATCCTTTGTGCATCCTCAAACACTCATTCATTCTCTCTTCAAGGTGGATTCCAAACATACAATCATGGAGTTTTATGGTTTCTAATTGAGTCCAAGATTTCATATTTACATACTTGTTTACATTCAAAATACAATTGCATATCTATTGAATATCATAGATTCATTATTAGATTTACTTCTACTACTTGCTAGCATTCTTTATTTCAATTATTTATTTCAAGGTTAATTCCTAAATTGGGGTTTGACTAAGGCAAACCCCTCCCCCCAACAAACAAATCCATTTTTCTTGTAGGTACAAGATCAGAATAGCAGATCAGAGTGCAGGTTCGGATACCCTTTTGAGAAAACTATCAGGATTTGGAAATAGATTTTAAGTTTGAGACTTTTTAGGTTAATTCTGCCCTAGGTTAGAATCAGAAATTTTGGGTCAATGGTGACATTGAATTGACGGTACAAATTGGAACTGTATTAGAACATAAAAAGATTTCTGGGTTTTGTTTGTCTCTATTTTTCTATTCCAGATCCGATCTCAGATATTCCAGAAACTGAGTGCAGACCCCCGAAAAGAGCATAATTCAGATCTGTAACATTTCAAGGTTAGTACTTTTCTCCTATTCAATTCAATTTAAGTTATTAATCTTTCTAAATCTATCACACACTCTCTTCTATAAAATGGGAATTAAGGTTTTTCTCTTTATCTCTATCCTTAATAGGTTGATTCATTTAGGCATTAATTCTTTCTTTAGGGTTAATCAATTTGGATCTTCCCTTTATGAAATTTGGGATCAAGAGGACAATCTTACCTTCTTCACACATATTCATAACACCATCTATTTCATACACAAAAAATATTTATGTAACATTTTCTTATGTTACAGTATTCTTTAGTCAATTTTACTTACATTGGAAGGCTACCATTTTTGAGATCACTATGCTTTGTAACTTTTATCACAAACTATGAAGGTTACTATTTATTACATCTCTCTTTCTCCTTGGTACCTTGCAGCTGCATTTGTGTCTGCATGTTGTCCTTATGCTTGTGAATAATACATTTTACAACTGGCATACCTAGAAAAATTGTTAATCATGATGTTGGGATAATGGAGAGGTGTGTACTAAGAGGGGAGGGGTGAATCAATACCCTTTAAATTTTTTAATCAATTCTTGTAATAATTGTTCTGTATTAACAGACTGAGTAGATAGCATACACCAAACATATAGTATCACTGTTGAAATGTAAATGCATATAAAGTAAAAAATACACATACATAAAATTAAGTACTCATGACACTAGTATTTTGGTATCACAGAAAATCCCTGTTAGAAGGTAAAAATGCGGTGGGGATGAGACCCACAAAACTGTCATGCCCAAAAGTTGGGCAAAAACACACGATCAATTTTTTTTTAAAACGCACTAAAAGGATAACAGAACTACCTCAAAGGTAACATGTGCATGCAAAATGGTGCAAGGGAGAAACAGTAACAAGAAGTGTAGGACAGGGTAGGATAGCTCTGGAACTATCCTACATGAGTTCAAAAACTAGGAACCATGATAGACACGCAAACTGAGATAGTTGACTAAATGTTAACTAGGGTTGACCAAAAGTCAACTATACTCCAAAATATGTGAAGGAGGGTTACTAGGGCCTACTAAGTTCTAAAGAGGACTAAGGCATGCAATTCGAGGTAGTTGACCTAAAAGTCAACTGTCTCTGAAAGGCGCAAAACTAAAACCCTAGGGTTCAGAGGCTGCATGGAACACCTGGTTCCAATTTTGAAACGTACAGACAAGGTTTGACCATGGTTGACTTAAAGTCAACCGTGCACACAAAAAAAAGGTCAAAGGGGGACGTTAACAACGTCTAACTCTAATTTAGTTCAAAGGAAACAATATAATTGGTTAATTAATGTTTTATAACCCACATAAAATTATTCAACACAATATCCCCTATTCTAAAGTTTAATAGGCTGCAATTTAAAGGGACTAAACGATCTAATCTAAATAAATAAATTTTTATCTTTGGAACGTTATAACTTCAATTAAAATAATTTAATTTACAACTCCTTTAAATATAAATTAACATTTTAAGTAGTTATTAAATTCCTATGAAGAAAATTGATTAAAAACACATAAGATCATTATAGGAAATCGATTATATTATTATTTTAACAAAATAAACATATACAAACGATAGGTCTAATTTAATCATCTAAAAGAATTAGGCCTCTTAGGTAAATTAATGCCCAACTTATAATAAGAATTAATCCAGTCAAAATTAAATCTATTTTTTTTAAAAGAATTCATTTAAATCTAAAAAAAAAGAAAAATCAACATTTATAAGAAAATCCTAATGCATATATAAAGAAAATATCTAATTTAAATCCAAAACTTTCTAGTAAAAAAAAAACATCTCTAAAACTAAATCTAATCTAGCATAATAAAATTTGCATTAAATCCTAACAGAACATTTCAAACCCCACAACCCTAAAAATCCTTATGGGATGCTAAGGGGAGGTAGCGGATGAGAAAACACGGGCGGCGGCGGCGAGGGAAGGGTTGGTAAGCCGCAGGGTGGCGTTAAAGACGACGGGTGGGTCAAAAATCGATGGAGGTAGTGGGTTGAATATGGGCGGCGGGGCGGTGCGGTGGTGGCCGTAGGTGACGGCACCACCGCCCAACGACAGCAAGGAGGAGGGGGGAGTGTCAGCCAGCAGCGGCTCCGCCCCACTGTGTAGACAATGGGTGGCTTGCGCGCTGCGCGGCCCCCATGGATGGTATACGGGCTGGGGTGGGCTTCGGCCCCCCACCCAAAACATTTAAAATTTTAAATTTCTATGTTACAGTGCTCACCGCTAAATTTTTTTTTTAAAAATTTTATATTATTTTTTTATATATTAATTTACTATTTCTATTAACAAAGATGGTATTTAGATAAATTAAATAATATGAATAATATCAAAGTAACTAATATATATATATATATATA
>MU227527.1:7185556-7216042 GCA_018584345.1 Thuja plicata | reverse complement strand
TATATATATATTAAAAAGACTGGTGAACTTTAAATGTCTGTACCAAAACAGCGGGTACATGGAGACATTTTTTTTTAAAATCTAAATACGCCAATGAGATTCATAATTTATTCTACAGACACTGGTGGAGTAAAATTTTAATTCTGACCATATTTTTTTTTGGCAATTTTTTTCCAGAATTACTTAAGTTAAAAAAAAATATAACTCTTCTTCAAGAACACAAAGGAATGCAATAATTAATTAATTTATTTTTTAAAGCTACCATTTAGATTTAGTAAAAGGGGTAGCTTAGTTTAGTTTATCAAAACCATAATCACAATAAGGATCACTCAAGAAGTATATATATTTATGAATAAATCTCATAAACTTTAGAATCTCATTCCTACCAAAAATATGATAAAATTATTATTTTTTGAAATAAAAGAGTATAAACATAGAATCTGAAAGTTAAATTCTTAATTCCAAATTTAAAACAAGGTTACACTTCCCATTGGATTCTCCATAAGACAATAATGATAATAAAATTTTAAAACAATATTAGGCTACATATTTCCTTAAAAGTCCTTATACAAACTTTGTAATAATGAAATCCTTAAAACAATATAGGTTACAAATTCATAGGAACTCCATCTTCAAATGATCTAAAATCCTTTTAAGACATGAGGTTGACAAATGATCATTTTAGAGTTGTTCACATCTTTCTCTTAAGGGTAATCTTGTAAGCTCCTCCATCTGGCTGAACCTGATAAAAGAGGGCTAACCATGGATGCTCACCACCCAACCTAGGCCTTTACAAGGCCACCCCCAAGCTTGGAGATCCAAACTGGAATGGGATACAAACAGGAAACATAATGGACAGACTAGCAAACAGAAAAGAAAACATACTCTAGTAAGCTACCCAACACAAGGATGAACACACGGATAGGTCTCCAAGAGACCTTCCTGAAATAGGGGTAGTGGTAGACCTCACTGTAGGAGAAATCCAAGAATGATAATAACACACAAGCCTCACATGGACTTGAAAATGACCATCTTCACAAGATGTAGTCCTGAAGTAACCTCCTTATGCCTGCTAGGTGCCCTCAGGCCCTTCTTGGCATCATGGGTATCATGTTACCCCATGTTTTTCCCTCCACACATGGGAGACTCTACACTAACATAAATCATTTCCAACTACCCATCCAAGGCTACTCTGCCCTCCCAAGGGTGAGTGTACCTTGAAGACCCATTCAAAATCAATCACAAAATAAAGACATTGACAACAAACATTTAAATTTAAAAACTAAAATTAAAGCTTTAAAAACACATAGGACTCCATTAATAGAGTCCTTGAGCTCAAGAACACACATAAACACAAACAAATAACTTTAAAAAAATCCAACCTTAATCCAAAGCTAAGGTGAGTAGAGGAATGGTGTTGAGCTATCCTTCCTAGGCTCCTTCTCCAAAAGCTCCTTCAAACTGAATTCTGTCTCTAAAGGTAGAGAGTGGGTGAACACTCAACTCATCCTAAATCCTTCCCTAAATAGGAAAACCTCCTACAAGAGCAAGGCTTAACCCAAAGGTGAGGTAACTCTAACCAACCCCAAACTAATCCACTTCCTAGCTCACCAAGGGTGAAGTCAAATGAAACTTGGGTAGAAGAGAGAGTGAGGTTATCCAAAGTCACACTCCTCTTCCAAATTCGCTCAAAACTGAGAATAACACTTAAAGAGAGTAATAAATGAGTTTAGAGGCTCATTAATGACATAAAATGACCCCTAACCCAGAGGGTGCCAAGTTGGGTGACTAAAACTGACCCCGGTTACCCCCTAGGAGTCCAAAAGACCTTCTAAAACTCACCCTGAAGTTAACCTACAGATTTCTAAGTCAAAAGACTTCTAAAAACTTCTAACCCTGGGGTAAGCTTGGGTACTACTCCTAGATGACCTTAGTTAACTCTTAACTAACCTTGGTTTCCCCTTTACTAGCCATGTGAATAATTAAATTACAACAATTGCCAAACTTGTCACATTAAATTAAAACAAATGACATGAATTATTCACATAAACATTTACTAATTTAATGACACACATGCAAACCATGTTTACAAAATAAACAAAAAACAACGAGGTCCATGTCTCTTTATATAGATAAGACCTTGGAAAGCATGGGTATTTACATAGGTTCCAGTACTGGGTCCCCGATATATATCCATGGTCAACTTTTCTTGCACACTCAATGCACACATGAGTAGATCCAATAACGACATGATATGAAACATAACACGACATCAATGATATACATAAATATAAACCACATTTGCATTAGAACTAAAACAACCTAGCATTGGTTTCCTAAAACAAATTCATCATATTATATTCATACATTAAAATCCATATAAGACATCAATTGTAAGCTGAAACTAAATTAGAACATAAAGCATCTCAAAAGTACCCTGATTAAAAAATCAGGTGCTGAATATATAACATAGGATTCCACCGATCCACAAATGTATAAAAAGTCTCTGATAGGCAAAGTATGTCAAAGTATAAACTACTAAAAGCATGAGAATAATAAAGTAAAATTATAACAGTCTAATGTAGGTCTTACATCCACCCCCTCTAGGCATGAACTTCCTCCTGGAGTTCATCAAAGAGGTGAGGGTACTGTGATCTCATCTGTGCTGTGTCCTCCCAAGAGGCTATAACCTCATCATAGCAATCCCACTGGACCCTAACCTGGTCCAGCTCTCTGCCTCAAAGGCCCAAAATCTATCGAGCCAATATACGAATTGGCTCCAATGCCAGCTGTCTGTTCGACTCCACCTACAAGGCATTCCAATCTATCACATGAGACTCATCATAAATATACTTCCTCAGAACTGAAACATGAAACACATCATGGATACGTGATAGGCTAGGTGGAAACGCTAAATGGTATGCAACTGGTCCTATCCTCTCAAGGATCTCAAAAGGTCCAACAAAATGGGGTGCTAGCTTAGAGCCCTTTCCAAAACAGATTGGACTCTTATATGGTCGCACTCTCAAGAAGAATCTGTCTCCAATAAGATAGGCTCGATCAATCCTCTTCGCATCTGCATACTTCTTCTGCCTATCTTGAGCTTCCTCATGTTGCTATCTAATCAAAGTCACCTGCTGCTCCATATCTATGACTAGCTCAAGACCAATGGAAACTCTATCCTCGATCCTATCCCAACTGAGTGGGGTCCTGCATGGTCTACCATAAAGAGCCTGGTAGGGAGGCATACCAAAGGAATTTTGGTGCCTGTTGTTATAGACAAACTCTACTAGATGTAGGTATTCTTCCCACCGGGTCTGATGGTCCATGACATACATGCGAAGCATGTCCTCTAGTACTTGATTGACCCTCTCGGTCTGTCCATCGGTCTTAGGATGATAAGCTGTACTGAAGTTGAGTCTAGTACCCATAGCTGCTTGAAGTTCTCTCTAAAAGGATGAAGTGAATAGAGAATCTCTATCTGAGATGATCTTATGAGGTACGCCATCCATTCTGACTATATCTCACAAGAACACTTGTGCCACTGCTAGGGCGGTAAAGGTAGTACACACGGGTGAAAAATGAGCCACCTTAGTCAACTTGTCGACTATCACCATGATGACATCATGATGATGGGAAGACATAGGAAGACCTAATATGAAATCCATAGATATGGTGTCCCATTTCCACACTGGTACTTCATGAGGCTGAAGGAGACCACCTGGATGGTGGTGTTCCACCTTCATCCTCTGGCACTCTAGGCATCTAGCTACCATCTCTGCAATTTGCAACCTCATGCTTGGCCAATGATATAGTTACCTCAAGTCAGCATGCATCTTCTTAACTCCAGGATGTGCTGCATAAGGGGCCCTATGAGCCTCAAGCATCACAAACTCATGCAATCCCCCGAAAGAAGGTATATAGATATGTCCTCTATGATGCAATAGTCCATCGGACTCCAAGGCATACTCTGAAAACTTTCCCTCAAGGGGCCTCTGAGATCGAATTAACTCACAAACCTCTATGTACATCTCATCCTCTTGCAAGTGATGAAGGATGCGATCTCTCAAATCTGTGCCAGTAGACATAGAAGAAAGCTCATGCCATCTCCTACTCAAGGCACCATGTTCTCTTTCCCTTTGATGTAATGGACATCAAAATCATATTCACATAAGAACTCCATCCATCTTCTCTATCTAGCATTAAGGTTCGGCTGAGTGAAGATGTATTGAAGACTCTGATGGTCTGAATGAAGTTCAAATCGATGTCTTAAGAGAAAATGTCACCATCTAACTAAAGCATGCACCACTGCTATGAGCTCTAGGTCATGGGTAGGGTAGTTGAGCTCATGAGTCTTTAGTTTCCTAGACTCATAAGCTATAGCTCGCCCACCTTGCATGAGAACCACTCCCAAACCATCCAAGGAAGTGTCTATGCATACCATAAAGTCTACTGAAGGCTCTAGGACAGCTAGAATGGGTGCACTGGTAAGTGCTGTCTTGAGCTCCTGAAAAGCCTTATCACACTTCTCAGTCCACTCAAACTTCTTTCCCTTTCACTGAAGAGAGGTAATGGGGTGTGCTACCCAAGAGAAACCATTAACAAACCGTCTATAGTAACTAGCTAAACCCATGAAACTCCTAACTTCGGTCACAGTGGTAGGTGCTGGCCAATCCATGATGGCATCAATCTTTGACGGGTCCACTGAGATCCCATCACCTGAAATCACATGGCCAAGGTACTTGACCTCAGCTCTAAAGAAAGCACACTTTTCCAAGCTACCATACAACTGATTGTCTCTAAGACACTGCAAAACTTGCCTCAAGTGTTCCTTATGCTCTTTCTCATCCTTGGAATATATCAGGATGTCATCAAGAAACACAACTACAAACTTGTTAAGGAAGGTACAGAATACTCTGTTTATAAGCCTAATGAACACCACTGGAGCATTCATAAGACCGAATGGAACCACTATAAATTCATAGTGGCCATATCTAGTGCGAAATGCGGTCTTGTGAATATCACTATCCATGATCCTCAACTAATGGTAACCCAATTTGAGGTCTATCTTAGAGAAGACTTGGGCACCCTGTAATTGATCGATCAAGTCATCGATCCTAGGAAGTGGATACCGATTCTTGATGGTCACCTTGTTCAACTGTCGATAATCCATGCACAACCTAAGTGATCCATCTTTCTTCTTTATGAAGATAACTGGTGCACCCCAAGGAGAAACACTAGGACATATGTGTCCTTTCTCTAACAGTTCCTCAAGTTGTATCTTGAGCTCATTAAGCTCATTAGTGGTCAACCTATAAGGTGCTCTGGAAACTAGCTCAGCTCCTAGTACAAGATCAATGTGAAAGTCTACTGCCCTACGAGGAGGCATACCAGGTAGCTCTAATGGAAACACATCTGCAAACTCTTGAAGAATGGGGAAGTCATCAAGAGAAGTTTCCTTCTCAGTCTCTTCTTCCCTATCCCTGATGGTGATGGCATACAACTGGCATCCCTTCCGCATGCATTGCTTAAGCTACATGGCAGATATCACACGGAGGGATACAAGCCTATGAACCCTAGTAATAACTGTATCCGTGCCATCATCATCCAAACATTCGATCCTCTTCTTACGACAATCTAGCTTGGCTCTGTGGGCACTTAGCCAATCCATGCCAAGAACTAGACCATAAGATCCAAGGGGAATAACTCTTAGATCTTCTATGGTGGTCATCCCACCAATCTAGATCGGACAATCTTTAACCATCGAGGTTACAAAAAATATAGCTCTTGAAGCTAACTCTACTTCCCATCTAACCTCTTGTCTAGTTGCCACTAGCCCGCAACGCTCCACAACCGATTGAGAAACAAAGGAGTCAATGGCTCCTGTATAAAAAAGAATAGTAACATAACTACCTCTGATCTTACCTGAGGCTTCAATAATGGTAGCTTGGTGCTCTTCCTGGCGATTGTCCACTGCTGCAAAAACCATGTGGGACTTCCCCCTGTCCCCTACTGTTGGTTCTGAAACCGCTGTACGCTAACTACCACCCTGTGGGAACTCTCTAGCTAAGTGCTCCATGGCACCACAAGTGTAACATGGCCCCCGTGACTGAACCTGAACACCAGGAGGCCTAGAATACTGAGATCCTACAGTCCTAGATGAACTACTATAACCACCCCTAGAGGACTGCTGATTCCATGCTAGAGGGGTATATGGAGCCTGAGATCTTTGGTCCTTCTTAGGACCCTGAGACTGCCATTGTTTGGACTTGGAGCCCTGCTAAACCTGAGGTGCCCTCTTACGCTGGTTCTGCTGCAACTATTGTGGCTGCTGTTGTTGCTACTGTGGGGCCCTAAACATCCCTGTAGAGTTCCTCTGATTCCCTTTCCAAGTGTTTTTCTGATATCCTAAGGCCTGAGATGAGGTATTGTGGTTCTGCAACCTGTCCCTATAATCCTGTGGGCCCCAGACTATCTCTTCAGCCACCAAGGCCTTGTCCACCGTGAACCTTAAGTTCCCTGAAAGTACCATGCATACCCTATTTGAAATTGCAAGATTTAATCCCTTGATGAATCTATTCACCTACAACTTCTCGTCTCCCATGTATTCAACATAGGGTAGGAGGTCGAGAAACTTGCCCTCATACTGGGCTACTGTAAGACCTCGTTGTTGGAGGTCATGGAACTCGTCTATATGGTGCTATCTTTACTATTCTAAAATATACCGCTCTCTGAAGAGCTTGAGGAAAGCTCCCCAAGTGAGGGTATTGATATCAATGAGTCCCTTGGTCTCCTCATGCCTCCACCAAGTGGATGCCCCATCTCTGAGAAAAAGAATTGTGAACCATGCCTTAAGGTTGCTGCCATAATTTCGCAACCCAAAGCACCTCTCCGGGCTTAAAAGCCAAGCCTCAGCTCCTGCCCCATTTGCTTCTCCTGAAAAGGGAGGCGATTTAAGCCTCATCAACTCTATGATCTGATTCCCGATATCGGGGGGTGCTCTATCGAGCCTCTGTGCACCAACCCTAGGAATACCACCTGGAACTGCAATGGACTCCTCTTCCTATTCTACCTGATTCCCTCTTTCTCTCGGAGGTGGGCTCCTACCTCTCTCTCTCTCTCTCTCTCCTGATTAACAGGTGGCATGCAGTCCAGAATAAGCCTGGCCAGGTTCTGAAAAGCTAACAATAAAGCTACATTAGGATCGGGAGGGGGTTCAGGAGGTGGGCTCTGATCCCTCCTACGATCCTCTACCTTAGGTCGTACCTCTACGTGTGTCACAGGGGCTTGTCGTCGACCACGCCCTTGCTAACAGGCTTGACGAGTGACAGGTGGCATCCTACACATGCAAGACAAATTAGTAATAGCGTAGTGGGTTAGGTTCCCAATGATGCTAAACATGGCTCTGATACCAAAATGTCATGCCCAAAAGTTGGGCAAAAACACACGATCAATTTTTTTTTAAAACGCACTAAAAGGATAACAAAACTACTTCAAAGGTAACATGTGCATGCAAAATGGTGCAAGGGAGAAATAGTAACAGAAAGTGTAGGATGGGGTAGGATAGCTCTGGAACTATCCTACATGAGTTCAAAAACTAGGAACCATGATCGACATGCAAACTGAGATAGTTGACTAAAAGTCAACTAGGGTTGACCAAAAGTCAACTATACTATGAAATACGCGAAGGGGGGTTACTAGGGCCTACTAAGTTCTAAAGAGGACTAAGGCATGCAATTCGAGGTAATTGACCGAAAAGTCAACCCATGTTGACCAAAAAGTCAACTATCTCCGAAAGGTGCGAAACTGAAACCCTAGGGTCCAGAGGCTGCATGGAACACCTGGTTCCAATTTTGAAACATACAGACAAGGTTTGACCATGGTTGACTTAAAGTCAACTGTGCACACAAAAAATAATGGTCAAAGGGGGACGTTAACAATGTCTAACGCTAATTTAGTTCAAAGGAAACAATATAATTGGTTAATTAATGTTTTATAACCCACATAAAATTATTCAACACAATATCCCCTATTCTAAAGTTTAATAGGCTGCAATTTAAAGGGACTAAACGATCTAATCTAAAGAAATAAAATTTTATCTTTGGAATGTTATAACTTCATTTAAAATAATTTAATTTACAACTCCTTTAAATATAAATTAACATTTTAAGTAGTTATTAAATTCCTATGAAGAAAATTGATTAAAAACACATAAGATCATTATAGGAAATTGACTATATTATTATTTTAACAAAATAAACATATACAAACGATAGGTCTAATTTAATCATCTAAAAGAATTAGGCCTCTTAGGTAAATTAATGCCCAACTTATAATAAGAATTAATCGAGTCAAAATTAAATCTATTTTTTTTAAAAGAATTCATTTAAATCTTAAAAAAAAGAAAAATCAACATTTATAAGAAAATCCTAATGCATATATAAAGAAAATATCTAATTTAAATCCAAAACTTTCTAGTAAAAAAAAACATCTCTAAAACTAAATCTAATCTAGCATAATAAAATTTGCATTAAATCCTAACAGAACATTTCAAACCCCACAACCCTAAAAATCCTTATGGGATTCTAAGGGGAGGCGGTGGATGAGCAAACACGAGCGGTGGCGGCGAGGGAAGGGTTGGTAAGCTGCAGGGTGGCGTTAAAGACGGCGGGCGGGTCAAAAATTGGTGGAGGCAGTGGGTTGAATACGGGCGGCGGGGCGGTGCGGTGGCACCACCGCCCGACAGCAGCAAGGAGGAGGGGGGAGTGCCGACCAGCGGCGGCTCCGCCCCACTGTGTAGACAGTGGGCGGCCTGCGCGCTGCGCGACCCTAGTGGATGGTATACGGGCTGGGGTGGGCTTCGGCCCCCCCACCCAAAACATTTAAAATTTAAAATTTCTATGTTACAGGGCTCAGCAGTAAATTATTATTTTTATTATATATATATATATATTTTATTAATTTACTATTTCTATTAACAAAGATGTTATTTAGATAAATTAAATAATATGAATAATATCAAAGTAACTTATATATATATATATATTTTAAAAAGACTGGTGAACTTTAAATGTCTGTACCAAAATAGCGGGTACATGGAGGCCTTTTTAAAAAAAATCTAAATACGCCAATGAGATCCATAATTTATTCTACAGACACTGGTGGAGTAAAATTTTAATTCTGACCATATTTTTTTTTGGCAATTTTTTTCCAGAATTACTTAAGTTAAAAAAAATATAGCTCTTTTTCAAGAACACAAAGGAATGCAATAATTAATTAATTAATTAATTTTTTAAAGTTACCATTTAGATTTAGTAAAAGGGGTAGCTTATTTTAGTTTATCAAAACCATAATCACAATAAGGATCACTCAAGAAGTATATATATTTATGAATAAATCTCATAAACTTTAGAATCTCATTCCTACCAAAAATATGATAAAATTATTATTTTTTTAATAAAGGAGTATAAAAATAGAATCTGAAAGTTAAATTCTTAATTCCAAATTTAAAACAAGGTTACACTTCCCATTGGATTCTCCATAAGACAATAATGATAATAAAATTTTAAAACAATATTAGGCTACATATTTCCTTAAAAGTCCTTATACAAACTTTGTAATAATAAAATCCTTAAAACAATATAGGTTACAAATTCATAGGAACACCATCTTCAAATGCTCTAAAATCCTTTTAAGACATGAGGTTGACAAATGATCATTTTAGAGTTGTTCACATCTTTCTCTTAAGGGTAATCTTGTAAGCTCCTCCTTCTGGCTGAACCTGATAAAAGAGGGCTAACCATGGATGCTCACCACCCAACCTAGGCCTTTACAAGGCCACCCTCGAGCTTGGAGATCCAAAATGGAACAGGATACAAACAGGAAACATAATGTACAGACCAACAAATAGAAAAGAAAACATACTCTAGTAAGCTACCCAACACAAGGATGAACAGACAGATAGGTCTCCAAGAGACCTTCCTGAAATAGGGGTAGTGGTAGACCTCACTGTAGGAGAAAGACAAGAATGATAATAGCACACAAGCCTCACATGAACTTGAAAATGACCATCTTCACAAGATGCAGTCCTGAAGTAACCTCCTTATGCCTCCTAGGTGCCCTCAAGCCCTTCTTGGCATCATGGGTATCATGTTACCCCATGTTTTTCCCTCCACACATGGGAGACTCTACACTAACAAGAATCATTTTCAACTACCCCTCCAAGGCTAATCTACCCTCCAAAGGGTGAGTGTACCTTGAAGACCCATTCAAAATCAATCACAAAATAAAGACATTGACAACAAACATTTAAATTTAAAAACTAAAAATAAATCTTTAAAAGCACATAGGACTCCATTAATGGAGTCCTTGAGCTCAAGAACACACATAAACACAAATAAATAACTTTAAAAAAATCCAACCTTAATCCAAAGCTAAGGTGCGTAGAGGAATGATGTTGAGTTATCCTTCCTAGGCTCCTTCTCCAAAAGCTCCTTCAAACTGAATTTTGTCTCTAAGGGTAGAGAGTGGGTGAACACTCAACTCATCCTAAATCCTTCCCTAAATAGGCAAACCTCCTACAAGAGCAAGGCTTAACCCAAAGGTGAGGTAACTCTAACCAACCCCAAACTAATCCACTTCCTAACTCACCAAGGGTGAAGTCAAATGAAACTTGGGTAGAAGAGAGAGTGAGGTTAACCAAAGTCACACTCCTCTTCCAAATTCACTTAAAACTAAAAATGACTTTTAAAGAGAGAAATAAATGAGTTTAGAGGCTCATTAATGACATAAAATGACCCCTAACCCATAGGGTACCAATTTGGGTGACTACAACTGACCCCGATTACCTCCTAGGAGTCCAAAAGACCTTCTAAAACTCACCCTGAAGTTAACCTACGGATTTCTAAGTCAAAAGACTTCTAGAAACTTCTAACCCTGGGGCAAGCTTGGGTACTACTCCTAGATGACCTTAGTTAACCCTTAACTAACCTTGGTTTCTCCTTTACTAGCCATGTCAATAATTAAATTACAACAATTGCCAAACTTGGCACATTAAATTAAAACAAATGACATGACTTATTCACATAAACACTTACTAATTTAATGACACACATGCAAACCATGTTTACGAAATAAACACATAACAATGAGGTCCATGTATTTTTATATAGATAGGACCTTGGAAAGCACAGGTATTTACATAGGTTCCAGTACTGGGTCCGTGATATAGATCCATGGTCAACTTTTCCTGCACACTCAATGCACACATCAGTAGATCCAATAACGACATGATATGAAACATAACACGACATCAATGATATACATACATATAAACCACATTTTCATTAGAACTGAAATAACCTATCATTGGTTTCTTAAACCAAATTCATCATATTACATTCATACATTAAAATCCATATAAGACATCAATCGTAAGCTGAAACTAAATCAGAACATAAAGCATCTCAAAAGTACCATGATTACAAAATCAGGTGCTGAATATATAACATAGGATTCCACCGATCCTCAAACATATAAAAAGTCTCTAATAGGAAAAGTATGTCAAAGCATAAACTACTGAAAGCATGAAAATAATAATGTAAAACTATAACAATCTAATGTAGGTCTCACAAAAACTTCACTAGTGCAGAAATAAAGATAGTCTATTAAAACTTACAAGAATGATCACTTCTGATGATCTTACCCTATTAGGAGTAACAATAGGATCGATTAGATATACCTCATGTAAATATTCAGCAACACAAAGTATGTGTGCACCCGGTTAAGAGATTTACAATATGATGGTTAAGTCTACTTTGTTAAGAGATTTTGGGGTCTATTACAATTATTAGAGAGTAACAAAAATTTGATCTAAAACATATACAATCTCAATATTTCTGATATAGATCCATTAATTACATACAAAACATATCACCTCAATGTGAATGATAATACCTTCTACTCTGTTCTGCTCGGTAAGCTTGCCTTAGTTCTGTAAATTAATTTCTGCAATGTAGTCTCTGTCCTTAAAACCCTTGTCTGATCTCTGATGTCTGTAGTATGGTGGCTACTTGATCATTTCTTGATCAACAACATTACAAAATGACATCTATAAATTTATATGTATCAAACAATATGACCTAATTAGGGCTTTACAATTACATCCCTAACCTAAGATCAAAGGTGTACATAATTTACCTTGATCATCTACACATAGGAGACATAAACAATTAATGTAATAAATCTATAATTAATGTCCTCCTCGATCATGTAAACCGTTATCTAGGTCGGCTAAAAAGTTATTACATAGAATAATGTGCCATAACACACTTTTAGGTGACCTTTATTCCACTCAATTAATGTTGTCTCTCAGCGCTCGTTGTTGTCTGTGTATCTCGGTTATACTGGTGTTCAGTTATGCTATGTAGCTCAGTTTTTTCTATTGCTCGGTATAGTCTGTCAGCTCGAATATCGCTGTACTCAGTTAACTCAAGGCATGATCAATGCTCACAGTTAACTCTGGAATTTGGTGATTATACTAACTGTCTTATTTGTGACTCTATTACCATCTGTCCATTATGTTTTCTAGATAACTAATGACAACTTCAATGTGCAATTGGAGTAACACTCTCCCCCTTTTTCATTAGTATCAAAAAATTATTATGGTTGGGATTAGTGGGAAGTAATATTGAGAGGGGAGCGGTGAATCAGTAACTCTAAAACTTTTAACACTTTTCACCTTACTTCATTATCAATCAATCTTTATTGTATTACTGACCAAATCTGATGTTCTTTCTTATGCATGCAATATTAATTCATAAACTTAATTGTATGTAACATTCATAGAAACATTCATGAAATTAATAGAAACATAGCACAAGATATGATATCGCAGAAAAATCTTATTAGGAAGTAAAAAATGCAGTGGGGATGACACCCACAAAACTTCACTATCTGCAGATTGGAAGGGAGTTGGTTAAGGCTTACAATTTGATCACTTTTGATGATCTACCCTGTTAGAAGTACTAATGTGTAGACCTGTTAGGATCTACTCTATTAAGAGCTTTAGCAACACTGATGTAGTGTGCACTCAGTTAAAAGATTTACAATAGGATTGTTAAATCCACCTTCCTTGAAAGGATTTCTCAGCTTATCTTGGATAGCTTTCCTTTCACAAAGTCTAGCATACTTTGTTAACTCAATAAGATCCAATTTTCTAGGATCACATACTTGAATCTCAATTATTTCATCTAGAGTGACTGGATTTTTGATCTTGCTCTTCTGTTTCTTCCTTGAGACTTGTGTAGAAGCAGATGTATGAACTACCATTGCTAGTTCATTTGTTTTCTCTAAGGTGCCCAGTGAAGGATTTGTAGATGAAACTTCTTGTGCCTTATGCTCAGTGTTCACCTGTCGGTTAGGTGAAGACCTATCTTCATCAACCTTGGGTGTATCAATAGATTTCTCTTCTGTTTTCTTTTGTGGATCATCTTTCTTTTATTCTTCACTCTTCTCCTTCTGATTTTTCTCTTCTACTTATTTTTCTCCTTCTTGATTTTAATCAGTAGACTTGTCTTGCTGATCATCGGTAGCAGCTTGTTCTGTAGTTGTATCTTTAGATTCATCTTTTGTATCTTTTGTTTCTGTATCACCCTTATCTTTGGGTATGCTTGTATCTGCAGTATATTATTCTTGTCCTTCTATTAGATTGATGGCCTTCATCAATACTGGCATATTGTTCTGTGTGGTCACCTGTGCTACATCTGTAGTTGTGTCATGTTCGTTAGTTTGAGCTTGTTGAACAGTGACATCTTCATCCTTTTGAATTTGTTCTGCAGGGTCTAGTCCTGTTATGTCAATGATTGAAGTGTCTGGCCATGTCTCATACGCAACATCCATGTCCCTATTTCCTAGTGTCTTCAATGCTTGTTTCTTTTCTTGATCCTTAAGAGATATGAATATTACATCATCATCCTTCTTTGGATCCTTATCAAAGTTATAGTGAGTAATATCTTGAATGTCAAGATCATCCATGACTTTATCTAAGTTAATGGGCTCAGTATCTTCCATATTACCCAAATCAATGTGCTATGGACTTTCTTTTCTTTCCGCTCCTACATATGAGGTGTCTCGGTGAGAAGTAATAGATTCTCACAGCTTGTTGATTCTGTAGGTAGATCAAGAATTTCTCTCCATTTAGCATCTGTCATGCTGTCAAGCTCTATGAGCTTCCCATGTAACACCTTGTAGGCTCTTATCTTTGCCACAAATTTATTGGAATGCTTTTTCATCATTTATTTTATCTCTTCCATTTTGGATTCGGGAGGCATGAGTGTTACAAGTATCCTCTCCCTTGCTTCCTTTCTTGAGTGCAAAGCATAAGACCATCACACTGAAATTGTGTCACTCAACTCTTTGGGCATTTTTTCAGCAAACTCAATTGGTACATATTTGAACCTAAACATAGACCTAATTATTGCATCTTCTATTTTATTTTGGTCCTCGGGCTCCAATTTTACCCATTTTCTGATTTTCCTATCAGTCATGGTACTTGTTGTAGCAATTGAATTAGCAATTGCATCAATCATTTGAGGGGTTAAGCTCTTCTTAGCTTCTTCAGGCTCATCCTATTTTGAGTCTTCAATGTTGGCTTTGGTTCTGATGAGTCTTCTCCTCCTTTTGGTAGGTGTTTGCTTATCTATTTGATGCTTCCTCTTATAGGTCCTCACTTGACTGTTCTTAAGAGGTGTAGTATCTTTCTTTGTAGTTTGGCTCCTTGTCCTTTGAGCTACTGTAGTCCTTGGTTTCTTGGTTGGAGGTGGAGACACATCAGACTTTATGGCTTTAGAATCTATTGCTTTCTTATCTTCCTCTTCACTGATGACACCCTATCCCTCGGTGTCCTCTGTTTGTTCTTTCTCCTCCTCATTTACCGAAAACAACTTCTCAAGATTCTTAACCATCTTGTTTTTCTTGTTGAGAATATTCTTTATGACTAGGCCTATTTTTATTTTAGTCTTGGCATCTTCATATGTTCCAAATATTTGTTGCTTACTGTCAAGTGGTTCATTCAACAGTGCATCAATTGCACTTGTTGCTTGATCTATGTTTATCTCATAGTCAAGTGGTGGTAACCAAGCTGTCCTCGGTACAAATGGTTTAATATGAGTAAAATTTGAATCCACCATAAAGAATATCTCTTCCTTATGCTTTTCAATTAACTTTTCAGGGATCCTTACTCTCTCCATCATCTTTTCCTTGAAATCAAGGAAGTATTTAGTCATCACTGAATCAAAGTTGTCACCTAGTGACTTGATAAGGTCATTTATTTGTAATGTGACTAGATTGGTGATGTCCCACTTCACTTTTCCAATTGAAGGAAAGTATTCTTGAAAATAAAAGAATATACACATTATAAGTGAGCCAAAATTACATGTGCTTGTCTTGGCAGACCTGATTGTTGTCATATGTTCATCAATTTGCTTTAGTAGGATCTCACATAGATCTATTTGTATTCCTTTTGTGACAATCTTGTAAGTTGTGCTTACTTCTGTTGATGCTATGTTGTTTAGCCTGCTAGCTTGAAATATTTTGTACCCTATGACACATGCATCGAGCCTCAGTTCCTCATTGGTGATGGTGTTCACCTTAAGTCCTCGGTTATCCCATACAACATTGGTGAGTTTCTCAACTTCTGGTCGAGAGGGATGCTTGTGAGATTTTGGTTTGTCGGTGATAGGGTAACATGTTACAACATGTATTACATCCTTTGTAATCTGTTTGGGTTCATCCAACCATAACTTTTGATCATGCATTCTACTTAGTACTAACCGAATCCAGTTAGTTTTGAAAACCCTCAAGAAATATAGGGCATTTTTATCCCTTTTACTTGCAAGTTCTTGTTTTCTTCCTTTAGGTTCCCTTGATCATCACATATCTTCTTATAAGATTGATCTATCTCCAGATCACCAATCTCAGCGATCTTGTAGTGGATATATGATCTAACATCTTCTATCAACAAAACCCTAGGTGGGATTTTTGAGAATGCACTAGAATCACCGGGTTACAAGGAAACCTCTGGAAATATCTTGTATTTTGGTTCCACATAAGTGCTATTCCTGATTAACTTAATGACATTATTCTTTTCATTCTTCAACTTACCTATTCTTGAAGTTGTTGCCATTGTGTTTCAAATTTAGGGTTTTTTTGAAAATAATAACAGAGTTCTCGGTACGCTTGGTACTTATTTCAATCCATGTAGCTTGTGAGTGATCGGTTTGGAGTGCGTTGGATCGAGTCAAGGACGCTCTGCTAACTGCTCTATTTTCTCTCTTCTTTGTCTTGACAGGATGCTCGGGATAGCTGTTAAGATTGTTTCTTTCACTGATGGATCTCAGTGTAGTGTCAAGACAACATTGTAACTCTGCTTCCTTACAGATGGGTGTCGGTTTACATTAGCGACTTAGCCTTTCTATGTGTTGACCGATGATTCTTGGTAAGTGTAGAAAACTCATCCTTTTATGTTCACCGATGATTTTTAGTATGTGTTTACTGACGGGGTTGTTTTCTCAGAATTGTAACAAGTAACATAATATGCATCTTTATTCATGCAGATTTTGACTATCTATCAATTTGTATAATGGAACTAATGCAAACTATGACTTGGTGTAGTGCAGTTCCATACTTCCTTGTTCATCTTTTAGGCGGGGGTGGTGATGTCACTAGATCCATGGGATGAGGTGTCATCGACTGCATTGCTTGGTCCAACTCCCTTAATGGTTGAAGCTTTCCTCCATATTTACTTTCTAATTTTCTTGATGTCTTCAATGGTGTTACCATTTGCAAAAGTGGTGGTTTCTATTATTCAGTCTCTACAGTCCTTCTTTAGATGTCCAACCTTATGACAGTGTAAACATGCCATTCCAGGGTTGGTCCAGCCTCTAGACCTTTTGGTCCATATTCTCATGTAGTTTGCAGAAATGTTACCATATCTACCACATGCTGTGCAGTTTATCCATGTATTGTAATCCCAAACATATGAATTACCAACTCTACTCAGTTTATATGCATTTTCTTGATTTTTGGGTTTCCATGCTTCAATTTTCTTCTTCCTTCGTTTAAGAGATGTGTGCCCATGCATTTTGCAGGTGGGACCATATTTGTCCATATAGGTTTCCTTCTTTGGTTCTTTCACCTCTGATTTACATTCATAAGCTTTATGTCCTTTCTTGCTACAATTATAATAGTGTCCTATGAATGTAAATGTGGATTTAGGAATACCTTTTTCTTTGCTCCTACAAACATTTGAGGTGTGGCCTTGCTTTCCATAGTGATTACATGTAAGCTTCCTTGGTCTAGGATTGATGTAGGCATCTTTTGGATTAACTTCATTTGATGACTCTCCATGCTTGGTGTGCCCTAGTCCAGTGTTGGTGTTGGGTCTTCTTTGTGCATTCAAGAATTCATCCATCCTTTTTGTACTTTCTTAATCTCTCTTAATCATGTGATTATGTTGTTTCTAAATTCTAACCTCATACTTTAGTTTTTCATTCTCTTCTCTTAGTTCACCGATAGTCTGTATCCTTTCAATGAGTTCCATATTCATTCTGTTTGCTTCTTGACTCATAAGAATAATCTAATTTGTAACCTCATGGTGATGCTTTGTAAGTCTTTGTATCTCAGACTCTTTTTCTTGTATATTTTCTGTGATCTTTCTTATATCATCAATAGCTAGTGTTCTTTCTTGTTCAGCTTGCCTAGCATTGTTCATGACATCAATCATCCTTACCATCTGTGTCTCTTGACCGATTTGCAGAGATTTTACTTTTCTAGCCAGATGTAGATTGATTTAAGTTAGGATTGTGATGCTTTCTTCTTATGTATCAAATGCTTTTCTTGTATTTGATCCTGAAGACTCAAAGAAAATTGGAATCTATTCCTCATGATAATCAGTCTCATTACAACAAGATGCCATATTCTTTCTTTTATCTAGCAAGTGTCTCATGTTGATTCTATCTTCTTTATACTATTCATAGAACATCTAAATTTCAAGATTTTTATTCTCAATATTTTTATCAAGTCTGTACTTCTCCATTGTATGATCTTTTCTCTTAAGTATTTAAACTTTTCAATAAAGAAAGAGATCTAGCTCTGATACCAATTTTTTGGATTAATGGGAAGTATTACTGCGAGGGGAGGGGTGAATCAGTACCTCTAAAACTTTTAACACTTTTCACCTTACTTCATTAGCACTCAATATTTATTGTATTACTGACCAAATTTGATGTTCTTTCTTATGCATGTAATATTAATTCATAAACTTAATTGTATGTAACATTCATAGAAACATTCATGAAAGTAATATACACATAACACAAGATATGATATCATAGAAAACTCTTGTTAGGAAGTAAAAACTGCGGTGGGGATGGCACCCACAAAACTTCACTATCTACAGATTGGAAGGGAGCTGGTTAAGGCTTACAATTTGATCACTTATGATGATCTACCCTGTTAGGATTATTAATATGGAGACCTATTAGGATCTACTCTATTAAGAGCTTTAGCAACACTGATGTAGTGTGCACTCGGTTAAGAGATTTACAATAGGATTGTTAAATCCACCTTCCTTGAAAGGATTTCTTAAGTGTACTACACTTGTTATAATGTGTACAATATGTATGACCTAACTGTATGTAATCTATAATTTTTTATCATAGATCCATTAAAGCTTACAGAGTATGAATATCACCTATAGTGATTGATTAATACCTTTTCCTGCTTGTTGGTAGCCTTGGTTCTTGTTCTTGAAAACTGATTTGATCTTTGTCTGTGCTTTTGCATGAATTCTCTTGTCTGAACCTTAGATGCTCTCAGAGGCTACAATCATCATCAAACATGTTCACATGATTGAGCATCTATTTATACAAGTTCTTTGACCTATTCTAGAATCATGTATTACAATGTTAACTCTAGATCCAAGGTATATAACTTGACCTTGATCCTTTAGTTTGCATGTTTTAAATTAGTTAGAATGATAAAAACAATAATAATTACATTGCTTTTCCCTCAAGTAATGGATTTAAAAATAAATCAAGAAGATAAATATAAAACTTCAGTGATTTATCTGACATGGAAGTCAGATCCACTTTTTTCGGGATGTAACTGAATCTTGGTATCTGATTGTCAGTGTGAACTGAAAGTTTGTTGGTGTTCCTTCTTTGAACTGTTCGTCGGGTTCCCTTGATCTATCCGGTTCCACTCTTGACTATTTCATCGGGTTGCACTGTTGGTTACTCGTCAGGTTCCTTTGTCTTTTCTGTCATCGATTAACACTAAATAGTGTTATGTCGGGATGCTTTGTATTTAGCAATATCGGTAACCTTGGCGTCAGGTAGTGTTGTGCCCTGTCTTTCGGTGTAGTATTAACCGATGGTGTTTATCATTTTTTTCCTTGCATATACTAATGGAAAAATATAATGTCTTCAATTACTGTACATAATACTATACATAGTGACTCCCCCTTTGTACATGCTTTCCCCCTTTGTATATACTTGGTATATGTATATGAACATCCTAATTATAGTATCCCCATTTACTATTCATATATACATATATTTCCCCCTTTTTTGAAAATAATGACAAAAGGTGTATAACTTATAGTTTGTCAAAAATATTAGGATGGGCATTCTTGAGAGTTTCCAGTAACTTATCCCATTCCTCCTTTAAATGCTTGAGGGTTAGTAGCTCTAAATTGATCTAAGTGTGCATATCATATATGATGTCTATCACTGATAATTCCAAGGTGGAAATAATATTCTTTGCCAATGTCACATGTTTCTGCATCATTACCAAATGTGGTAGTAATGTCGCCTGAAGCTCGGTTACTTTCTCTATGATTATCTCTTCTTCTCTCTTCAAGTCTTGTCTCAACCACTTTTTTTGAAGTACCTTGTTGTAATGCATCTGTAATACATGTTGCTCAGTTGATAGACTATCTACACTATCCTTTAGATCTTGATGTATTTTCTTTAGCTTTTCACTAATCTTGGTAGTGAAGTGATCTAGAGTGCATAACTGCTGTAGAATTATAATGACTTCAGATATAACAATTTCTAAACCACTTACAAATTCACACAAAGTTACCTTATGTACTGCCACTGTCTGGCTGATCTTCTTGCTAACTTTATATTGGATCTTCTTCTCTTCTCGCTCTTCCAATTTTTCCTTGGCATCAATGTCAAGATTGTCAATTTCCTCGGTGAGCAGTTCAAGTTGTTCAAGTATGGGGGATCATTCATTAATGTTGATATCTGGTACAACTTGCATTAGAATCTCTTTTTCTTTTTCTATCACTTGTGCAATCTTTGCTTCTTTCCTTAGCTTGACCTGTGCTACTTTTTGGGTGCAAAGTTCACCATATTTATTCAATGTTTCTGGATCAAGTGTCATTGGATCCCATTAATAAATTTCTATGTTTTCATCCAGTGTAACTACATCCTTGGTTCCTTTCTTGTTCTTCTTCTTTCCTTGAACACTCGATGATAGAGAAAGAGTTAATGCCAATTGAGTCTTTTGCTCAATTTTTGGCTTTGATTTCTCGGTACTCAGTGTGATGAATTGGTGAGGTGCCTCGGTAGCTAACCTTGTGTCTATAGTAGATGTATCTACTATCTTGTCAGAAGTCTCTGTGTTACCTTCACCTTTCTCTTCTGCAGCATCAGTGGTATCTTTATGTGCATCACCTTGTGTTGTTCCACCACTATGCTCGGTCTCTTTACCATGATCTTCACCCTTGTCTTCATTTGTATTTGTGACCTTATCAGGTATCTTTTTTCTATGCTTCAGTCTCTATTTCAATTGCTTTAACCAAAATAGGTAACTGGCTTGGTACATCTGCTTGGGTGACCTCTGATGTGTCTTGTTCATCTATAGTCTCAGTTGCTCCAATTGACTCATCTTCCTTGGCCTTATCGTACATATCACCTTCACTTACATAAATTATTGTGACCTCCGGGTGATCTAAATTAGTCAAGAGTTTAGGAATATTGTCTAATACATGATTAATTTTTATGGGTTTTATACTCAGTCCAGTAGATGCAACATCATTTACTTCCTCAGTATCCTGGATGTCCTCAGGTGGATTCAATAGTTTGTTCCAAATTTTGGTGCTCTCAATATCCACTTCCTTCATATTTCCTTGTAGGATATTCAATTTTCATTTTTTCTTAGGAAATTTCTTGGCATAATTCTGCATTACATCATGTATTTCCTCAACTGTGCACTCAACTTTAATAAGAGTGAGAGCTTCTTCTCTCATCTGTTTCTCGGTTTGAAGTGCATATGACCATCTTGCTGATATTTTATCATATAATTCTAATGGAATAGAAGTAAAAAATTCAACTGGAACTTGTTTGAAGTTGATTATCATACCTATGATTGCTTCTTCAAGTTTATCCTTGTGCTCAATAGTCATATTAGGATATGCTTGTATCTTTGGATGTCCTAACTATCCAATTGTCTTGATTGCTTCTACAATCTCATCAATGGTTTATGATGTCTTGTTCTATACAACCTTGAATTGATCTAGATTGTCGTCAGAATCATCCTTGTCATCTTTGTTCCTTACATATCTCCTCTTTTGTGTCAGTGTAGTAGTACCTTTCTATTTTATGGTTTGGTATGTAAACTTAGGTGAGGGTCTTGTGATTTTTGCTACACCTTTCTTCAAAGGTGGTGAATAAATAGTCACCGTTTGTGATCTTATCTTTGGTGGAGACCCAGTCTTTGTGCTTTTTCCCCTTTTGGCCTTGGATGCCTTAACTGGTGCTTCATTAGACTTGGTGGCATCAACATCATGTTCAGGTTCTGATTCTTGACCCATTGAGGTCTGCTCCTCAGTTTCATCTTCAGACTTGTCCAATTCTTCATCTGTGATTGCAAGTTTTCTGTTCAAAGCTTTGACAATTTTAGTCTTTTTTCCTACCCAACTGTTGAACTTGTAAAGTGATTGATATTCGGGTCTTTGCTTCTTCATAGGTGCCAAATCTCATGGCAGATTTGTCAACAGGCTCATTCAAAATTTTCTCAATAGCTTTTGAAGCAACATCAATATCTAATTCCTAATCCATCGGAGGTAGCCATGTTGTCCTCGATTCTACTACTTTGATTAAAGTTGTATATGTGTCTACTACAAAAAATTTCATCTTTGTATTGTTCTACTAATTGAATAGGAATTCTAGATCTCTTTTCCATCCTATCTTTGAACTTAGCAAAATATTCAATCATAACAGGTTCAAAGTTCTTCCCTAGACTTGTAATCATCTCATCAATTTGTACTGTAACTGGTTTGTTTGACTTCCAATTTACTTTATCGATTGAGGGAAAGAAATTATGCAAGTGGAAGAATATGCAAAGTAGTAGTGAACCGAACTTACATGTATTTGACTTTTCTGATCTTATGGTTCTCATATTTTATTCTAGTTGCCTCTGCAAAAACTCAGAAAGATCAAGTTGTAGTCCTTTCTTGACAATTTTATAGGCTATGTCAATAGCTCCACATGGTACGCAGTTCAGTCTGTTGGACTAGAATATTTTATACCTAATGGCATAAGTATCGAACCTTAGTTTAGGATCACTGATGTAGTTGATCTTCAAACCTCTTCCATCCCACTCGACTAATGTTATCTTCTCTATCTTGGTTCTCGACAGGTGCCTTAGGGCTTTAGTTTTTTCAGATATAGGATATCATGTGACTGCATGAATAACATCTCTAGTTATCTTCATGGGCTCATCCAACCAGAGATTTCCATCATGTACTTTGCTTAGAACAATGCAGATCCATTCATTGAGAAAGACCTTTAGGAAAATTAGGGCATTGGTTAACCCTTTAACCTCTAAATGTTTGTGATCTTCTTTCAATTTCTCATTTGTGCATAATGATTGGTATGTGGCCATAAGCTCAAATTCTCTGATTTCACCTATTTTTCAGTGTATGTAGGTAGGTACATCTTGGACTAGAAAAATCGTAGGTGGGATAGATGAAAACACATCTTTATCTTCTGGTTGGGCTGCAACCTGTGGATGGATCTTGTAGTTTGGTTCTATGTAGGTGGATTTCTTCACCAAAACAACCTTTTTATCCTTATCCATTTTTGCTTTCATTGTTCGAGATGAAGATGCCATGATCTCTATTTTAGGGCTTCCATAAAAGATACTTGAATAGCTTGTTGAGGGAAGAATGCATCATGACTAATCTTTGTGTGCTTGGAATATGCTTAAATCTTTGAAGGATGCTCGAAAATGCTTTGCTGCAACTTAGCTCTCTTTTCTCTATTCTTCTTTGTAATTGCATTGTGAACAAATGAGTTCACATCAACCAAATTTATAGAAAATGACTTTGAGTGGTGTAATAAATTCTCTTCACCAACCGCTCAGTGAACAAACATCATGCTCGGTTGACACTATTGATACTTCAGATCGGTGAATGTAAAAAATTCTTAGTTTCTATAACAACTCGGTTGTCTCTTCACATATTTACTGACTGACAGTTCTAACTTGGTACATATTAACCGACTCAACTAGATCAAAGTAATCAAACATGTAATGCCATAGTGCATCTTAATTCATGCTAATTTGGCATATATATAATAAATATAGGAACTGATGTAGGATATAACATTACAAAACATAGTTCCATACTTGCTTGTATTGTTCAGGTGGAGACGATGAAGCCACCTAATCCATTGGACGAGGTGTCACCAAATTTTGTGCTTGGTCTTGCATTATCATTTGATGCTCTTATCCACATTTGATTTCTGATCCCCACAATTTCATCAATTGTATTTCCATTCCCATAAGTGTTTATTCGGTCTGCATAAGCTTTGCTTAAGTGACCGACTCTATGACAGTGAGAACATGTCATTCCAGAGTTTGACCAATTCCTAGACTTGGTTCACCATTATCTCATATAGTTCACTAAAATGTGCCCATATTTACCACATGTTTCACAACTAATCCAAGTGTTATAGTCCCATGCATAAGCATTGCCTTATCTTCTCAGTTGATTTACCATTTCTTGTCCTTTAGGCTTCTAGATTTTCTTTGTGTTTTTCTTGCATGCTTGTGTTGTATGACCATTCATGTTGGAATTATTACAATATTTATCTATGCATGGTTTCTTTTGTGGTTTGTTCAACTTGGATCTACACTCATGTGCCTGATTTCCATGCTTATTATAGTTATAGAAAATACCATTAAATTTATGAGGGTTTCTAGGAATACCTTTTTCTTTGCTCCTGCAAACATTTGATGTGTGGCTTAGTTTTCCACGGTGATGGCAAGAGGGCTTCTTAGATTTAGGATTTGAGTATAGATTCCTTTTTTCAGCTTGATTTGATGATTCTCCTTGCTTGGTATACACTAATCTGGTATTGTTGTTCAGTTTTCTTTGATGGTTTAGAAATTCATCCATTCTCTTAGTGCTTTCTTCAGATCTCTTATTCACTTCATTATGTTGTTGAAAATCTTCACTTCATTTCTTAGTTTTTCATTTTCTTCTTTTAGTACACCAATATCATCTATTCTTTTTGCAAGTTCAATATTCCCTCAGTTTTCCTCATGATTCATAGCAACCACTTAATTAGTGATCTCAAAGTAATGTTCAGTGAGTCTCGATATCTCAGTTTCTTTCTCTTGTAAATTTTCAGTCATCTAGGTTCTATCATCAACAACCATGTTCCTACCTTGTTCAACTTTATTTTCATCATTAAAGACTTCAACCATTCTAACCATTTGTGTATCTTGTCTGATCTGCATTGCTTTCACTTGTTTAGTAAGTTGTTGATTTGTTTATGAGAGATTCGATATAATTCCTTTAGATGCATCAAATATGCTACCAGATTTAGATCCAGATGTGTCAAATGGGTCATGAATCTCTTCTTCATGAGAATCAATCTCATGAAAGAGAAGTGCCACATCCTTTCTCTTAATCAACATCTCTTTGAGTTTCTCTTTGGCTTCCTTGTATTGTTCAACATAGATATGCAGTTGTAACTTCTGATTCTCAATAGTTTTGTCAAGTGTATACCTTTCCATTGTAAAATATTTTCTCTTTAGCTATTAAACCTTCAAAATAAGTGAACTAGATATGATCCCAATTGTTGGGATAATTTTGAGGTGTTTACTGAGAGGGGAGGGGTGAATCGATACCCTTAAAAACTTTTAATCAATTCTTGTAACCACTGTTATGTATTAACCGACTGAGTAGATTGCATACACCAAAATTATAGTATCACTTTTGAAATGTAAATGCATGTAAAGTAAACAATACACATACATAACATAAGTACTCATGACACTAGTATTTTGGTATCGTAGAAAACCCCTGTTACAAGGTAAAAACTGCAGTTGGGATGAGACCCACAAAACTTTACTATTGCAAAAATAAAGATAGCATGTTAAAGCTTACAAGAATGATCACTTCTAATGATATTAACATGTTAGGAGTAACAATATGATTGATTAGATCTACCTCATGTGAATATTTATCAACACAAAGTATGTGTGCACTTGGTTAAGAGATTTACAATAAGATGGTTAAGTCTACTTTGTTAAGAGATTTTGGGGTCTATTACAATTGTTAGAGAGTAACAGAAATATTATCTGAAACATATAAAATCTCAATATTGTTGATACAGATCCATTAAGTACATACAAAACATATCACCTCAATGTGAATGATAATACCTTCTACTCTGTTATGCTCGGTAGCCTTGCCTTAGTTCTATAAACTAATTTCTGCAATGTAGTATTTGTCCTTAAAACCCTTTTATGATCTCTAATCTTTGTAATATGGTGGCTACTTGATCATTTCTTGATCAAAAAAATTATAAAATGACATCTATACATTTATATATATCAAACAATATGACCTAATTAGGGCTTTACAATTACATCCCTAACCTAAGATCAACGATGTACATAATTTACCTTGATCATATACACATAGGAGACATAAATAATTAATGTTGTAAATCTATAATTAATGTCCTCCTCGATCCTGTAAGCTGTTATCTAGGTTGGCTAAATTTTTTTTACATAGAATAATGTGCCATAAAAAACTTTTATGTGGCCTCTGTTCCACTTGGTTAATGTTGTTTCTCGGTGCTCGGTGTTGTCTGTGTATCTCGTTTATACTAGTGTTCGGTTATGATGTGTAGCTTAGTGTTGTCTATTCTTTGGTATAGTCTTTCAGCTCGGGTATCACTATACTCAATTAACTCAGGGCATGAACAATGCTCTCAGTTAACTCTGCAATTTGGTGATTATACCGACTATCTTGTTTGTGACTTTGTTACCGTCTACCCATTATGTCTGCTTGATAACTAATGACAACTTAAATGTGCAATTGGAGTAACACATGACAAGGTGATTGCACCATCCATGTCATTATAATCTTGTTTAGGCAATGTGATTTGTATATGATAGTGAACACAAAGGTTCATTGTTATGCATTATATAGATCCCCTTAATTAGACTATATTGGTGTGTTTGATGCAGGGATTACACACCTTTCTATGATTAGCAATATCCAAATGAGAATGGTAGCATGGTGGGATCAACCCTTGTGGGAGACCATTTTATCCCACATGTTGTGATGTTTATGATATCAACTTATAGTATTAAATAATGGATTTGGTACCTTTACTTGCACAACGAACACACACTCTAGATAAACAATGAATTTCTAATTTTTGTTTCTGATTTATGAGTGTTGAATATGCCTTTACTAATTTTACATATGGATTGATGAGGATCCCTAAGCTCTAACCCCTCTTCTCTCTTCCTACAGGAAACCCTGGACAACTAACATACTTTTGGAGCTAAGGATCTGTTATCCAAAATTTCCCCATCATGCAAATTTTGGCTATAGGTGGAGTAAATGAGGCTCCCAGAAGGGTAGAGCCTAGCCTGTATGGTTTCTTGCCATGTTTTCCTCAGCTCTACAAATATCTCAGGCCTCCAGTTTATCCTTGTTCATGGAAAAAAACCTAAGTATGAAAAACCCTACGCAGATTTGATAAAAACCCTAGCTATCCCAAGCTTGTTCTAATTTGTCGTTACCTTTTTTAGCGACTTAAGTTTCCTTTTGTCATGTGCATTTTTTCCAGCCCTTTGTCTCTAAGTCACATGATAAAGTTGGCATATTCCATATCATCTGAAGATCCTGAGATTACCTCTAGTCTCCTTGTCGCAGTAAGTAAACGAATATTCTTCAATGCTCATGAGACTTCCCACACACCGTTGATCGTGATCACTTATATTTACCATCCCATGGTCATTGCTAAGTCTCCTAAGAAAGTCATGACATCAGCAAAGATCACAAGACTTGGAGATTACCGTCGGTTTGCCAAGATAGATGATCCTGTGGTAGTTTCTTAGTCTCCAAGGGAATGGTGGGCTAGCGGTTTTTCTTTTGTGACTTAGCAACTTAGGGTTTTCCTTTCCAAATCATGGTCAGCTCAGGAGATAAGTCAGGTTAAATGAGACTGCCTAAGTTTCCAGGTCTCGACAACTAACTCAGAGTTAAGAATTTATCATGCGACTTGGAGTTTAAGGTTTTTTGCTTCCCCTAGGGTTAAATCTGAGTTAAGGTTTGAGGTCAGCACCAAGGTAATCTTTGAGAATTTTCCATTTTGATCATGTGGCTGGTGTAAAGGATTGAATTAGAGGTGCTTGAAGTTTAAATTTATGACCCATTGCACCGTGGTACCACATGTTCCTGATCAGTTGTGCTCAGTGGTGGTGTCGCTGAAAGAAGTTAGGGTTGCAAAGATTAAAGTTAAAAGATGTGATTGTAGCCGTCGATGAAAATTTGATCTCTTGGTTGTCGCTGAGTCTCATGAAGAGACCATGGTTAAGCAGAATCTATGGAGATGATGAGATTTCCTCAGTCGCCAAGTCTCCAAATGAACCTAGGGTAAAGGAAGTAAGTAAAGTTAGCGTCAGAGTTTATAGATGTCTTTATCAACACCGTTGATCATGCTTTGATCTTGTGGTGGTCATGTTATCTCCATAAGAAATGGAATATTCTCTTAAGTTACTAAGACTTAACGTCGATCATCCGATCTACATCTGATCTCACAGTGGTCATGTTATCTCCTAAGTAACACAGAGTTAACAAAATGTTTCAGCAACTCAACGATATGAAGGAGGTTGATTACCATGGGTTAAAGGGTGAGTCAGAGTCATAATTAAGGATGAAGATCAGCGGTTGTGTTTTAAATTGGATATCCAGGGTTTTTCTCAGCCATTGATGTAGGAATCTATGCCACCTATGACTATTAAGGTATAAATATTCAAATATATGAAAATATGACTCTCAGGGTTCATGGCGATGGCACGATTTCTTAGGAAATAGACAGAGGGATGGATCAAGCCAACTTCTTCCAATTGCATTAATGATGATGATAAAGTTTTCAAAGATATATCTGATCAAGCAGGATTTTTCTCAGCTCTATTAATGAGCAAAATTGATAGATTTAGGGTTTCTACATTGTTTATGCAAAATCTATTGTAACCCTAGTTTCTAGAATCCAATTGTTTTTCCTGAGCCTGTGTTCTAGAGGAACATGTATATAAGTTAGTTTTAAAGATTTTTAGCTTAGATTTTTCCAGCAAGTGTAATATTTTTGTGGCATTTTCTCTGCCCCTAAGTTTTAATGTGTTAGTTATCTCAATGAATTGCAAATATTGCAAAGGCTTTTTGTGACATTCTTTCTATCCCTAGGTCTTCTTGTTTGTACTTCTCTTACTAGAATATAATATAGAGATAGGTATTGGAATGAACTTGGAGTTCCTGAACCCTCTTTCTTTCTGCAATATTGTGTACTACTGTAGATTATTTGAGTTAGATGAGTTTGTGGATATTCTTGAGTCACCTTTCATTTTGTCTCATTCCTGTGTCTGATTGCAGAAATGGATGTTTGTTTGCAGGTCATAGTCCGTGTCTATTTATAGTGAATATGTTCTTGTTTGTGAAATCATCTCTTTCCATGAATAGCCTCTGTTTATCTTAGACCTCTCTATGAAATACTTATGCAAGCCTATCTATAAATTTTTGTTCTATTACATTAAAGTCCTCTTTCTAAGATTGATTGTTGTGTTTTAATTCAAAAAATTACCTTCGGTGTATCACCTAGTAGGATAAATTTCTTTTAGTCATTTCCCTTTCAGAATTCCTTCTATCCCTTTTCCTATCCAATTTACTTTCATACATAAAGAGAAAATTAAGGTGATAATTCAAGAGGAACCAACCTAGAATCTAGAGGCCTCACTTCAAGTTAGCATAGGTCCCACAACCTCAAAGTGATTCCCATGTTATACTATATTATCAAGACTATGAGAGCTTGACTAGGGTGCAAAATTTAGTGTAAAACATTTTTGGCATGCCCGATAGGACTAATAATAAAAGAAGTTCATCTTGAAAGCTATTCTATATCTAATATACTAATTGAATAGTAAATACCTATAAGAGGTTTCATTTTGAAAGTATATCTGGTGACTCCATTGGTGAGGAATAGAAGATCCAATCCTATTCAAAGTTTATGAGAAAAGTTGAGACAAGAAGTTCAAAGCCTTCTGAGTTCTTGTAGCTGCCTCCGATAAGAATTTACCACAGATCATCTCAAAGAACACCCCCTAAAAGGAGAGTACAATCTACACCACCTACCTCAGAAGAGAGACCTTTTCCCTTTCACCATAGAAGAAGAGGAAGATCTCTAACTAGATAATTACAAGAAGATTCAGCTCCACTCTTCAACACAGATACAACTCACACAGTTTCTTCTCAGCAAGTTATAGTTCCTGCAATGGCTAGGTAGTTTGCTTTTGCACCCTTCAATCAAGGAAGTCCATTAAACTTTTCTCAAAATCATGATGTGCCCTTAGTAGCACTCAAAAGTATACCTGATTTCATAGGTGAAGGACAAACAACAGCTTTTGAACACATAAGAGATGTGACTACTATCTATAGTATACATAATATCACGAAAGAAGATGTGGCTACCAAGCTATTAGCAACCTCTTTCAAAGGTAAGGCCTTAGAATGGTTTAGAACTCTAGCTGTTGGTTCTATTAATTCATGGGATGGATTATGGGATTCATTAAGTAAATACTTTGAGGATTGTAGACACCCAAAACTGACCAGGTGTCCTAGTACCATAAAAATCTACAAATCTCATTAAAATATCATCAAAATGCTCAAAATGCTTCAAAATGGATCAAAAATCAATTAAATGGACATGTATCAATAAAAGTGGATTAAACCAAATAAATTCAAAGGATTATTTAATAATGAGATCAAATAATTAAATTCAAGCCTAAAAGGATCAATCAAATTATGCAATTGATTTTAATCAATTAATTGTATAGTTTAAATCAAAAATCAAAATGAACCTATTCCTTACATGGCTAAATTAATTAAAT
>MU227527.1:7154374-7185381 GCA_018584345.1 Thuja plicata | reverse complement strand
CTTTCACCTAACCAAGGCTTAATCATGATCAATTCACTCTACCCCCTACCCTTGGGAATTTACTATAAATATAAGCCATTTCTAAGCATAAAAGGATCCTAGAAAATTTGAATGCATAGCATCATCACTATAGACAATTTGGGAGCAATTTGAGCAATAGTGAGAGCATTTAGTAGTAAATTGAGAGATTTTATCATTCATGAAGGCATTTGAATCCATTTTGTATCATCTTTGAGAAGATTAAGAGCTAGATCATGCATTTTATCATTAATTTCTCATTCTAGGAAGGTCACTAGTAGAGATTAAGGCTGAGAGCTCTACTTGCAAAGTCTAGTTAGAGAACCATGGAATGTTATGGATGTTAAATTAAATTATTTAGATTAAATTGTTTATTTATTTCCATAGAATTGTAGCTAATTTTACTAATTTCATGAAGGTGTATTAATTCACACAAAAATGGCGCCCACCATGGGGCTTTAGGGCTCATTTTCATCATTTTTATCAAGTTTTGTGTGTTTTTTCTTCACTTTTATGTCTATTTTGCAGAAAATAGGTGAAATGATGCGTATGAGAAATTTGATGATGCCTGTGAGAAGTTAAATGATGCATGTAGAATCCTTTCTATTTCTATCTTATTTTATTTTCCATGTATGAGACAAAGTGTGACGTGCAAGACGGTAAAGCGTCGCCTGCAAGCTGCAAAGAGCCGCCTGTGAACAATTTTGTGATGCATTTTAAATATTTTGTGATGCCTGCAAAGTTTACTTTACCGCCTGTGCATTTTTAAATGCCACGTATTAAAGTTTCATTTTCACTTTGAATGTTTTAAATGCCGCTTACTATTAGACAAATTTTGTGTATTATCTGCTAAATGCCGCTTAGTGCTTTCTGTTATATTTTGCTGTCAAATATTTAAATTTTGATTTCTAATTCTCTGTCTATGTTTTTCCTGTAGATGAGAAAACATAGGAAAGTACATAAACTATAATTTTGAGTTGCAAAGCCTAGCAAAGAGGTAAGAGCACAAATTAAACATGATAAGAAAATTCATGCTTCCAATATGTTAGAAAATTTAAAGGAAGAAGAGAATTTATATGATCATTACATAAAAGTGTTTTTTTTCTTACAAAAAGAAATTCCCTACTCTTTAGTTTGATTTCTTGTTTTTTTGAGTTCTTTAAGTTGATTCTTGCAAATTTGATAAAAAAGAGCTTAGGAGCATGTTGTCAAATTCATTTTAAGTTCTTCTTCACTTTGGTGGTTGTGTTGACTAACTTGTTGAAGGAGCCAGAGTGAGAATGATTGCCACTAGGTGAGTAGCAAAAAAGAAAAAAATCAATCAAAAATGCGCATAGCCTTTGTTAGCTTCAAAAATGAGGTACTTATCTTAACAAGATTGCATTGATTATATTGTGGAATTTCATTTGAATCTATCTTAATAGGAAAAAACCCTATTATTGTCCAAATTGAACAAACATTAGGCATATGCTCTCCACTTTTCGAAGTGGATCAAAAAGCCAAACATGTGAGTTCAATTTGGTAGAAAAAAAGGGAAGGAATTAACCAAACCTTTTCATTTTAAGAACCTCCTTGTCAAGGGGTTGAAAAAGAACAAGTATGTTTGAAGTGTTTGGAACAAAGGAAGACAATAGGGATATGCTCTTCACTCTTTGAGTGAACCAAATTCCCAAACCTGTTGGACTAAGTTCATTTTCCACTTTCTATGTATGCTAGATTAAAATAGAGTTTTAGAGGGCATGCCTCCCGAGATTTCCTTTACGAAGGTGGTGAGAGGGAACGACCCAAAGTGGTAGACAATCGCTTTTTCCATGATATCATCCAAACCACTATAAATAAATGCACTTTACCTTAATCAGAAAGTGACTAAGTTCTATGCAAGTCATCCTCACTTCCTTGAGTAGTCCTTCGGGATTGCGCAAAATCATACTTTCATTCATGTGAGAAGCCCGCAAGGGGGTAAAGGAACTTGACATGATTTAGAACGGAGGTCTTATTAAATCCTGGTTAAATATTAAGCCTACCTTCTAGAGACATTGTTAAAAGCCACATTTGTTTGACTCTAGGTAGATTTCTTGGAAGACTTTCTTGTGATATACTTGTAAAAATGACCGAGAACATACACTTTTAGTGTTGTTTTAGGGTTATGGTACAAATTTGATGTGTGTGTTGAGTTTGTATTTCATTTTCAAACAAGAATTTTCTTTGACAGATTTGATCAAATACATTAAACTCTTAAAACCTGAAAAAATTTGAAAATTTAACTTTGATTGGTAAAGTGTCACGTATGATCATTTAAACGATGCTTATAGACAATTTTGTGACAGGTAAGAAATTGAAACAACGCCTGTTAGCTATCAAAAACCATGTAAGTCACTAGAAAGTGCCACATGGAATCAATTCAATAATGCCTATCAATAGGCAAATGCCATGTACTCACTACAGAGTGCCACATACAGTAATTCCATTCAATGCATGCTAACATTAAAGTGACGCGTACACAATAAGAAGTTACACCCAGAAACAAAGAAGGAAAAATAGTGGATATTTCTTGAGGTTTTGAAAATAAGATACCTACATTTTTAGATACCCTTTTGGAAATTTTACCTTTGTGTACTTCCAACTTGACCAGAATCTTCCATTTTTGGAAATTTTACAAAATCATCCAAGGATTGATCATTTTAAGAAAAGATAAAATCCTAAGATCTTTATACGTTTTATGTTCATGCCAACTTTTACGCGATCTCATTATATCAAGTCTACCCTGCAACCCAACGAATCCTATCTAAGGTAGGAGTGTCCTTTTCCAAGTGATAAACTTCTTCAAGACCCTTACAAGAACCTATAAAGGAGATGGAGCCAACAATGTCCTTTCCATTTGGCAACATGGACCCCGATCAAATAAATCATGTAAACAAAGACACAAACAATAATGGAGGAGGAAATGGTGATCCTAAAAACCAAGGATCAAACAACAATAACAATGGAGGAAACATTGACCCTAACAAACAAGGGTTAAACAACAACAATCTTGGAGGAGTAAACATTGACCCTAACAACCAAGGGTTAAATAATAATAACAATGGGGGCAACATTGACCCTAATGATGAAGAAGCAACTGATGAAAAGGTTAATGAAGCAATGCAAAGTCCCGTCTTCATGAAGCTCATGGAAAAAGTGTTGGAAAAGGACAAAGAAAAATACTTCCTAGACCTAGCACAAACGGGTCTAAAACTTCCCCATGACTATGATGTCAATCAACTTAAGAAAAAATAAGTTGAGGCTAATCCTGTTGATATCATGAACAAACAATTCAAACTCTTCCAAATGTAATTGGACACGATGAAATAAAGTGGGGTTCCTAAACCCTTTTCTATCAAAGCCTTATGTTATGTTCCATTCCCAACTAATGCTATCTTTCCTAAATACGACAAGTATGAAGGAATAGTTGATCCTCAAGATCACTTAAGGGAATTTTGTGCATTGAGCCTAGAGTTCATGCATGATACAACTTACCTCATGAGGTTATTTCCTAGAAGTCTAGGAGGCATGGCCATGGAGTGGTTTTCAAAGTTACCCTCCGGCATCTAAACCTTTGGGCCCCGTTTGTTTGGGGAATTGAAATTTGACTCAAAACCTTATTATCACAAAACTAGGTTTTGAAATCCTTGTTTTGCATCTTGGGGAATTGGAATTTGACTCAAAACCTTATTATCGCAAAACCAGGTTATGATTTCTAATTCCACCTATTCAGTGGGAAGATGATGCCACTCATTTTGGTGTCTAAACCCAGTTTTTCTTGACGAATCCAGAATTGCAATTTAGAGAAACAAAGGTCGGATTTTGCAAAAACTGGAAGTTATTTCGCAAAAATGGGAAGTGTCACTCCCAATTCCACAAAAAAAATGGGGCCTTGAAGAGTTGGCCTCTAAATTTGTGACTCATTATTCCTACAATATCAAACATGAGGTTACGATGATAAATTTATGTAATACCAAGCAACAAGAGGGAGAAGGATTCCTACTTTTCTTACAATGATGGAGAGCGGTATTTTCTGGATACCCTCGAAGTGTACCTAAAAAAGAGAAGATGGATATCTTTATTAATAGCTTCACTAATGAGATAAATTACCAGTTGAGACTACAATGTCCTAGGTCTTTTCAAGACCTAATTGAGAATGGGGTTATCATGGAAGAGGTACTGGTCAAAAGTGGAGAACTAAAGATTTATAATAAAAATAACAACAATACCTCCAATAAAAACCAAAATAGAAATCCTCCTAACAATAACCAATTTTGGATGAGGAATAACAATAAAGGAGTGGTGAATGATGGAGTTGTAGAGGCTAACAATTTGAAGGCCACCCCTTTCAATCTTACCAAAGGATTTTCTCAAGCTAATAATCTGACTCAAGAACCCAAGGTACCTTTCAACAACAACAATAACAATAATAAATTTGGGAACAATCAAGGGGCTAACAAACCTAAGCCTTTCTTTACACCAACTCCTAAAAGAACATTCACACCTTTGGGTGAACCCCTTGAGAAGGCATTAAGAACCCTCATTGCCAATAATCTTATTGACTTACCTAGAGCTCAACCATATGAACCACAAATCAAACCTACATGGTGGAGTGAGTCTAGTCATCATGAATACCATAGAAATCGAGGACATAAGACAAATGATTTCATGCGTTTGAGACACGTAGTGCAAGACCTAATTGAAAATGGTGTGATAAAAGTAGGCCTTCAAAACAACAAATATCACACAGCCTTTAAGACTCCTTTCTACAAACATGAAAAAGGTGAATCTTCCAATTCAAACAATGGAGGGAACAATGGAAACAATTCAAGAAGCAACAACAATGTAAACTTTTCCCATACCTATAACAATACTATTAATTCCCTATCCGTACATGATAGTACTATCAATGTTGTGGTAATCAAAGAACAACTTATTCAAGAGTCTTCTAATGTTGTAACTAGGGGGCAAGCAACGAAAGTTACCCTACAAGGAAGTTCCCCTAAAACTTTTGGTCTTACTTCAACAACTACTTTGGCTAAACCACAATCTTCTTCAATAAGGCATTATAGTTTGGTGGATCAATTGCATAAAAATCTAGCACAAATCTCTATTTTGGAGTTGTTGAAATTATCTCCTAATCGCAAAGAAATATTGGAAAAATCCCTAGTGGAAACCAATGTTCCTATAACCTTGGAGGAGGATAAGTTTTAGAATATGGTGGGACATCTCATAGCTCCTCATTGCCTATCGTTCTCTGAACAAGATGACATGTCTATTACCCACCCTCAAAATTTTCCCTTGCATATAGAAGTGTTAATCCAAAGGTAGAGGGTTAAGAGAGTTCTTATTAATGGGGGAGCCAGTCTCAATATTTGTACTTTAAACCTTGTCAAATCTTTAGGGATATCTAAATCATCTATTGACCCTAAGAAGCAAATTGCCATTAAGGCTTACGATAAGGAAGAAAGATCTTCAAAAGCTATGATTGTTTTACCTATCCAAGTGGGACCTATAAAAAAATATACCATATTTCAAGTTCTCGACATGAAATTAACTTATAATATCCTATTGGGAAGATTGTGGATTCATGACATGCAAGCGGTACCTTCTACTTATCACCAATGCATAAAATTTCCACATAGAGGTGAGGAGATCACAATTGGAGGAGATTCAAACCCCTTCCATTATTGCAATACATTGAAGCCAAGTCATAAATTATTTATTCCTCACAATAGGGAAGGAGTCATCCCTAATGATGCTATTGAAGAACCCGACAAGGAAATTTTGAATTTGACTTCAAATGCTACTTCCATCTCAAACCCTAATCAAACTAACTCAACTACAAAAACTAAGGGAAAAGAAAAGATGAGTTATGAGGGTCAAAATTCACATGATAATTCAGTCAAGACTTCAAAATTGAAGATGGAAACTTCAAAACCTACCAAGGAAGAAAGAGAACAACTTAAGAAGGATCACTATCAAAAGATGAGTGAATGGATGCACACCTTCGAAAAACAATGTAAAATCAACTCCAAGGGAGTGGGGGAATATTCTGTTTCCCTATTTGATTTACCAACCTCTCCTAGGACACATGGGAAGCCATCAAGTGCTCATCCCCCTCATAAATACAATGCTCATTTTTTAAGAGAGAGTGATAAATCTTCCTTAGAGAAAGAAGATAATGAAGTACTACAATGGCTCTATAAAGAAGAGGACACTTCAAATCATTCTATGGAAATGGTACAACACATCAACATTAAAACTGATCAATATGGGAAAGGGTATCAAATCATGTAAAAAATGGGATATAAGGGAAGAGGACCCTTAGGAGTTTGAAATAGAGGATTATTAGAACCCATTGAACCAGCTTGGAGAGCACAAGAAGAGAAAGGCAGAATAGGTTTTCAACATAAAGGAGAAAGTTCAAGTCCAATGCATGATTCCCATGAATGTGTGAACATGGTTGGTTTTGAAAGTCAAGATGATTCTAGGGAGTATGAGTGGGATTCCTTTTTCTAAGAGTCTTGTCATGACATTGAAGTCCATGTTATTCACACATATGCAACTATTGCCAATGTTACACATCAAGAAAATGAACATCAAGGCTCAAATTCTACACAAGTGTCAAGTGAACCTCAAGAATCCAATATAGGTCAAGCATCTAGGACTATTCAATTGGTAGGTGAACCTTGGTTACCTTCATGGGGGGGTGATTCAAATTTTTTATTTAATCCACATGTTTTCTTTCCCATGGAAATCGTCGAGGACTCTAGTGAAGAAGACTTTGATCCAACTTCCATGGAACATCTTGAGGAAGCCCATGTCATAGACCTAAGTGATACAATGTAAGAACCTTCAAATGAGGTCATGTCCTTAAACCCTTCGAATGACAATTGTCCAAATGAATTCTTATCCTTAATGCACCCCAAACTCATTGATTGGGATTTATCCAAACCAAATGACCTATTATACTTTCCACATGACCTTGCAATTGCCCAATACCTAACTATAGTTGAGCCATATTCTTCCACTAATGAATAAAATCCATACATGATGATAGAGGTAGGGTTCCAACCTCTCAATCCACAAAATAAAAGAAAAAAAAATTAAACAATGGAAAGGTCTAGTGGTGAAAACCACCATGTGGCAGTGCTAGAACCTAAAAAAGTCAAAATATCGAATGTTTCCAAAGGTCAAAACCCAATTTTGGCACCTAAGGAAGAGAGGTTCGATGCCCTACCTAAACATGAAGATGAAAGATCACCCATCCTTATTGAACAAACAGAGAAAGTTAACATTGGAACCGAAGAGTATCCTAAGTTTGTTCATTTAGCAGCATCTTTGCGTCCATTAGAAAGAAAGGAGTTCATCAAATTATTTCAAGCAAAGAAAATTAAATTTTCATGGTCTTATGCCGACATGCTAGGGTTATATCTGAGTTTCATAATGCATCATTTAAATGTGAAACCTAGTGTGAAACCCGTCAAGAATAAATTGAGAAAGACGCACCCTCATGTGGTAATTTTAGTAAAAGTAGAATTGGAAACACTTCTCAAGGTTGGATTCATAAGAGTAATTGCATATAAAGAATGGATATCCAACATTGTACTGGTCACAAAACATGACAAATCTATTAGAGTTTGCACATATTTTAGAGATCTCAATCTTGCTTGCCCAAAAGATGATTTTCCACTACCTAGCATTGATACAATAGTGGACTTAACGGTGGGTCATTTTATGCTTTCCTTGATGGAAGAAATTATTGGATACAATCAAATCTGAATTGCACCTAAAAACCAAGAGAAGACAACTTTTACATGCCGATGGGGAACCTCAAAAATACCGGAGCAACTTACCAAAGAGAAATGACTACCATCTTCCACGATATGATGCATACCTTTTTAGAAGACTATGTGGATGATATTCTAGCAAAATCACATGAAAGAAAGGATCACTTACCAATATTAGACAAGATTTTCACAAGGCTAGAATAATTCAAAGTGAGACTCAATCCAAAGAAGTGTGCTTTTGGGGTACAATCTGGCAAACTCTTAGGTTACATTGTTTCTACAAAAGGCATTGAAGTAGATCCTGAGAAAGTACAAGAAATAATGGACATGGAAATCCCTAAGAATATTATCCAAATGAGGTCTCTTCAAGGAAGACTTCAATCTATAAGGAGTTTCATCTCTCAATTGGCAAAAAAATTCCATTCATTCACAAGGTTTCTACATAAAGACACTATTTTTACATGGGATGAAGAGTGTGACAAAGATTTCACATTGTTAAAAACATACTTGGTGAATCCACCCATCTTAATGTCACCTATTAAAGGAAAAACTTTGTTACTTTACATCTCAGCAATGGAGAAATCTTTAGGGGTTCTATTGGCACAAGAAGACAATGAAGGAAAAGAAAGAGCCATTTATTACTTGAGTAGAACATTGATAAAGTATGAATTGAACTATAGATTCATGGAAAGGGCTTGCCTAGCTGTGATTTTTTTCTCTCAAAAGCTTAGACATTACATGTTGATGCATAAAGTGAAGTTAATTGCCAAGATTTATCCTGTGAAATATCTACTTAGTAAAATAGCCCTAACAGGAAGAATTGCAAAGTGGGTGATGGTACTTAGTGAGTTTGACATTGAGTACATGGATAGGAAAGAAATCAAGGGACAAGTCATTGCTGATCAGGTGGCCGATCATTCTTTAGAGTCTACACATCCAATTAAAGTAGAATTTCTTGATTCAGAGATTGTTAATGTGGAAGAAAAGACATGGAATCTATATTTTGATGGTTCTTATGCTCAAAGTGGTTCAAGGGCAGACATTTTATTGATAAGACCTCAAGGTTGCACAATTCCAAAATCTTACAAGCTATTTTTTCCTTGCACAAATAATATTTCTAAATATGAAGCTTTGGTCATAGGGATCAAAATGGCTTTGGAATGGAATGCCACAGAATTACAAGTTTATGGAGACTCTCAATTAGTCATCACCCAAATCACTGATGAATATAATACCAAAGATGAAAAATTGATGCCATATAAAAGGATGGTGGATGATTGGAAAAAATATTTTGCTTTGATTACCTTTGAGAAAATTCTAAGAGAGAAAAATAGAGTAGCTGATGCAATGGCTTCTTTAGCTTCATTACTCCAAATGCCTAATCAGAATGTGAGGTACGAATTATTGGTGGAAGAGATGGAAAAACTAGCATTTGACTTACCTGATACCCAAATTATTTCCCTTCTTAATGGACATGACTCACCTTAGTATGGACCAATTTATACTTATCTTAAAAACCAAACCTTACCTTTGGACCAAACCTGAGCCCAAAAATGACATTTCATAAGACAATTGGCTTGTTATACCATCCTATCTGACACATTGTATCGTAAGGGTCTTGATGGAACACTCCTTAGATGTCTAGAGGAAGAGGAATTGAGGTTATCTTTAAGAGATGTTCATGAGGGGATTTTTGGGTCACATTCTAGTGGATTAAATTTAGCAAAGAAAATCCTTCGCATGGGGTATTTTTGGAAAACCTTATAAAAATATCTTGTCAATTTGTGAAAGTTTGTGCTAAATGCCAATATCATGGCGACATGATCCATGCACCTGTACAAGAATTACATCCATTTTTTACACCATGGCCATTTTATCAATGGGGTTTTGATCTAATTGGCATGATTTACCCACCATCTTCTAATGGACATAAGTATATCCTCACAGCGATAGAATATTTCACTATGTGGGTAGAGGTTGTTCCTTTGACAACTACCATAGGGAAGAAGATTTCCATGTTTATCCTTAATCACATTATTTTTCGATATGGTATCCCTCATGCCATCATTAGAGACAATGGAAAACAATTCAAGAACAAAGGTGTGGATGAAATTTGTGAAATATTCCATATTATTCACGATTCTTCCTCCATTTACTATCCTTAAGGTAATGGACAAGCCGAAGCTACAAACAAGAACATTCTCAAAATCTTGAAATGATCGATTGATAAGTTAGGAAGAGATTGGCATATTTAGATAAACCCGACATTATGGGCCTATTGAAATACCATCTGTACACCAACAGGAGCTACACCATTTTCCTTGGTTTATGGGGCCGAAGTTGTTCTACCCTTAGAAGTTGAAATGCCATCCCTAAGAGTGTCACTACATGGATTAATCATGGATGAGGATTATTGGGTTTCCTGACTTCAACAATTGGAATTGTTGGAGGAACATCAAACACAAGCATATGATCATTTGAAAGTGTAATAGAATCAAATTTCAAGAAACTACAACAAGCACATCAAACCAAGATCCTTTCAAGTGGGAGACATAGTGTTAAGAGAAAACCCTAAAAATCAGGCAGATAGGGAAAAGAAAGGAAAATGGGAAGCAAATTGGTTTGGTCCTTTTGTAATTTTTTCTTCTTTTGGAATGGGAACATACAAACTAGCTAATTGTGAAGGGGATGAGTTGCAAGAACCCATTAACAACATCCATTTAAAGAGGTTTCATACCTAATCAGATGAAAGAGTATCAAATGAGAGTATCCGATGAGTTAGCATCTTCTTTGTACATGCAAAAAATTAAAAATCCAAAAAAAGGAGAAATGATCAAAATACAAAAAAAATCAAAAAGATAAAAAAAAGCCAAAAACATTGGAAAAGCAGAAAAATCAGAAAAAGGAGAAAATTGAGCATGAAGAAATAAAAAACATTGAAAAAATAAAAAATGTTGTCTTGGTGAAAACCTAGCAAATAGGCACCTTGATGATAATAATAGTAAATAAATAAAAATAAAAAGAAAAAAAGAAAAAAGTGCCTTCGTGAAATCCTAGCAATAGGCGCCTTGGTAGAAAAAAAAAGAAAAAAGAGAGAAAAAGAGCAATAAACCCAAAAGGTGAAAACCTGGCAATAGGTGCCTTTTGTTACTTAGGTCTTTCCTAGTCGCATTTGTACATATTTCCTTTCACCATCTCATTTTTCCATATCCTCATTGCATCCATCATTTTTGTATAAGTCATAATAAAGCCTTTCAACTGCATTGTTGCATTCTAGGTTTCATTTTCCCTAAGTTTAACATTGATCACATTTATCACTTGGGGGAAAACATCATGGATTTTGGTACCAAATGGATTCAAAAGTGCAACATCTTGATCACATGACAGAAGCAAATTTTCAGATTCAGAGGAGAGATATTTTGGAACCTTTGATGGATATCATTGTTCAACCCTAAACAGTTTGATCCTAAAACTTGATCCTTGAACTTCATTGACTTATTTTATCAGGATTAAAAATTGACAACACCTTAAATGATCAAAATGTTTGGAATTCTTTTTGAAAATCTTGATACATTGCAATACACTTGAAATTTTTTATGCGTTTTCATCGACTTTTTTGAGTCATGTATTTTTGGCTAATCGATGATGTTTCGACTAGATTGGCGATGATGGAGACATGATATTTTCTTGGCTTTTGTGTGACTATTTTGAGGGAGATTCTTTAACTTGTGTGAATTCATCTAAGGACATGGTCATCAAAGAACCATTGAGGACATTCATATAGGAAGGAGGATTAACCCTTGTTTGTTTACGCAAAAGGATACCTTGGCTATTTATATATTCAATATCTTAATACCAAAATCCACTTGCAACATTGAATCTGTTGAAACCGGTATTCATACTCCCATAGTTGGTCATTCAAACTAGTGAGGGTTGTACTAGTTTCCTAAAAGAGGTTACCAAATTAGATGAAAGTCATATTCATATTCTTATGGTCGCAGTGGCACCAGTAAGGATTGTATCGACTCCGAGTTCCACAATGCTCAATGATGAAAATATATCTCTTTTGCAGTTCCTTCATAAAAAGATAGTGACCTTTAGTTGCATTGCATTGCATTTTCATGTTAGATTAATTGCAATATTTAGAGTAATTTTTCCAAGTACAAGGGGGTTCATAATTTTTTTTGGGGATTACATCAAAATTTCAATGGTTTAAAATCAATTATGTGAGATTATCTTTTTGCATTAATTGCATTAATCATTAATCATTATTTTTACATATCTTGAGTAAAAACAAAAGAAAAAATACATTAATCATTATTAATTTACCCTTCATCTTTTAGAATTGCATTTCATAAACTAAGTTGCATTCATTTTTACCATTGCACTAATTATTGCATCCATATCATTGCATTGCATAAACCATACATAAAAATTAAAATCAAAATCATATAGAAGTAGTCGCCTAATCATAATTTGCATCCATATATCTATGTCATATTCTAAGACATTGCATCCATAGCATAAATAAAAGTAAGTGCGTCATATAAATCATATAGATATGCATATAAATAAATCTCACATGATCAAATCAACATCAAAAAATCAATCAAAGATCATCATAGATAAATGTCCATCATCAAATGTCTATAACAAATCAGTATATCAAAGATACATCAACAAAATGATCCATACATCAAGTCCTAATCAAAAATCCATATGATACATCAATACAATATCCGGACATCTAGCTCATGTCTATCTCAAGACCCAGCCAGGGCACCTAATCTATCTCTAGTAGCACCTAATCCATCCCTTGACCTATCAGGATCCCTATCACCTACTCTATCCTGAGTGGAAGGTGGTACTTGACTCATGCTAGCACTTGTAGGTAACTGAGCCATGGTAGCCAAGAACTTTTGTAACATCGTATTCACCTGATCCAACCGTCCAGTAACTCCAGTCATCCCTGCCTGTAATCCTCACATATCCTGTACTAAGCTATCAAAAATAGGAGGAACTGGAGGTTCCTGTGATGCTAATGGAACCTGTGGTATCACCTGTATCTGAGGTGCACCATAAACCTATACTGCACTAACCTGTGGAACTACATGAGGGGGTACCTGTCCCTGTCTTTGTGGAGATGCTGGTCTCTGCTAATCCTAACCCTGTAAAGGAACCTATAGAAAAATATTCCTAGCTGCCTACACTCATATATGCCTATATCCTTCCCAAGCTGTAGCTGGAATGGCCTAAACCTATCTCTTCATTGGTACCTGTACCCACCTCTGTCTAGGCTATCCAAACTTGCCACCTCGAGCTCTCACATGTCCACCCCGCATCCTATGTCCTATAGATCTCTTTAATTAAGGATCCCTAGGTACTCTCTACCTCTAGGGTCTCCTATCACCATCACCACCATCATCTCCATCTCCATCATCAGCAGACAACTCATCAACATCAGGAATAGGCTCTGCTAGATCCGTGAATCTAGTGAATCTATGCCGAGAAAACCACTCTCAATACTCAGCGAGCATACCTGCATCGGCCACATGATCCATCATATCCCATCTAACATGGCCTAGCCACTCAATTTATGCACATGCAAACTGATAATTGACCTAAGCTCCCCACATAGATCACTCCACCTATACTCTAGCATACAATGCCATACCCTATGACATATCCTACACCCGACCATACTGACGGAGAACTCTCCCAAAGTAGAATCTCTCTATACATAGTGGTGATCGACCAATCATCCATTGAGGGAAAACATATATGGAAGCTCATCATCATCATATCTCTATCCCTCGTAGCCCAAGTATGGTCTCCATATGATCTGATCAATATCATCGATAGTCTGACGCCAGAACTCAACCTTTCCCAGATGATGCTGGACAATCATGCCATCATATAGAAATGCATAGGGATATCCTCGAGCTCACACTTGTGTTGATATAGGTCTAGTAATTGGGATATGCTCCCAGGTCCATAGCTATAACAATACTACACCTGCAGATATAGTCATGCTATGCCTATATACCACCTTATGTAAATCATGATATAACTGGGCTAGAACGCAAGATTCCTAGTCTAATCTTCAAGGATGAGTAATCAAGTCCTCTAGAATATAGCCCCATCAGACTAAAAATCCACGACCTCTCTTATCTGGTAAGAGAACTCCAATCATGGCTCCTAGAAAAGTTGGCAAAGTAGGAAATGAAGCAAATTGCACCCATGTAATGCTATCATCACCAATAGTGGCATCTCTAAACACCCATATACATGTGATACCATCATAGAATTGATCATAGTAAACCCTCTCTCCATGGGTTGGGATCCTCAATAATCTGTATACATCCTCTAGCATGATGGTCATCTCACCAGGGGGTAGATGGAAAGTATTATGGTCAGAGTGCCAATGCTCTGCCATAGCTATTAATAAACCTCGATTTAGCTAAAACTAAGGGAGATCAAGAAGGAATCTGAGCCCACATGTCTCGATCGTACGTCTCTTTGGAGGGGTCAGCTCATCAACCAGATCGAAGACCCAAGCCACTACATTCCATACATACAACTTACGATAATGTGCCTACATTTTGTAAATGAAGTGAATTATATTAGTTTCTTTCTATTGGTGTAGATCATTCTAAGTCAATCAAACATATTAAATCTATCTTTGCTCTTTTTGAACACATCAACCTATTGTTCCTAACCTCTAGATCTTGAGAAGGGATCAATTTGTAATATCTTTTAATCAATCTAATTGACAGATAAAAAATTCACTAGTATGATTATTCTAATATCCTAAACATGACATAAACATCATGGAATCACATCTTTTTAGCTTGGCAATCAATCTGGTCATCCAGACGATCAATCAAAGACAACTTGTTTAATTCTAAATGAGGTTTTCATCACATATCCTAGTACATGCCATTTCATTATGTGGAAGTGTCATTTCATGCTACGCATCATTGAAAACATCATAAGCATCATTTAAAGTGTCGGAGGCATTTGTTTACAACATATGCGTCATTTGCAAATTCTACGTATCATTCAAGCTATGATACACATCATTAAAATCTTAAATTTCCAACTGGTTTTCCTACGCATCATTCCAAATATGGGTTGTGCATTTTGACCTAACTGCTACATGGTTTTTAACACCTCCTACGCATCATTTGATTGTGTAGATGTGGCATTTCACTACCCTACGCGTCATTTAAAATCTCCTACGCGACATTTTGCTAACACTAATCTAGAAAGCATAAAAAATGAAAATAAATGCTATCAAAAGAGTAATAAATGCACCAAGTAGGATCAAATCACTCATCATAGGTCCATAGTTAAGAGGTCTCTGATATTGATGTGCTCTCTCGAATCGATGCTCTCGGATAGGGACCACCATTGCTCTCAATCACAGCAGAACCAGAGCAAAATATCAATAGTAAAAAGTGAAAATGAATAGTAAATTTGGGTTTTTCAACCTATTTAAACTATTTTCACCTAATTTTGGAGAGATTCTTACCCCCCAGGACCTAAATTTGCATTTTCTATACACTGGGGCATCTTTTGATCTTATCATCATTCTTCTTAATGTTTTTAGAAATGAAATCATTTAGATATAGTTTTTCATCAATCTCATCATATTGGTATCGGGACATCAAAAAATTTTCATTTTTGAGGGGGCATATATCATCAGATCATCGAATCAGGGTATCCGTATCAAATCTGGGCCATTAAAATTTCAAAATTTTATTAGTGGGGCATTCTGCATCAAATCAAATCAGAATTTCAAAACCAAGTTGTGAATCAGGGTTTTAATTAGAATTTCAAATTAGAGTTGTGAATCAGGTCATCAAATCAAATTAGAGTTTCAAATCCAAGTTTGTGAATCAGGGTTTTTATTAGAATTTAAAATTAGAGTTGTGAACTAGGTCATCAAATCAAATCAGGTTTCAAATCAATTAGGTTATCAGTTATCAGATCAGGTTTCAAATAATCAGGTTATCAGTTATCATAGCAGTTGTTATCAATCAATCAATTAGTATCCAATCAGTGATCAGGACAGGAAATTTTCTTTGAATCAATGCACTTCGCACATCAATTCAAAGAGGGGCATTTGTAGACACCCAAAACTGACCAGGTGTCCTAGTACCATCAAAATGTGAAAATCTCAGCAAAATCTCATCAAAATGCTCAAAATGCTTCAAAATGGATCAAACATCAATCAAATGGACATTTATCAATCAAAGTGGATTAAACCAAATAAAATCAAAGGATTAATTAATAATGAGATCAAATAATTAAATTCAAGCCTAAAAGGATCAATCAAATTATGCAATTGATTTTAATCAATTAATTGTATAGTTTATATCAAAAATCAAAATGAACCTATTCCTTACATGGCTAAATTAATTAAATGATTGAATTAAGTAAATTCATAATATCATTTCAACACAAATACAAGAGCCAATGAGAATTCCTAACACACTTGCACATGGATCACTCCAATTTTGCATCTCAACCCCTCATTTACCCTTTTAAATCTCATCCACTCATTTTGTCCCACCCTTTGAGGACAAATTTTAAATGGTCCCCTTATTTGAAACCATCTCAAAGCCTTTCACCTAACCAAGGCTTAATCATGATCAATTCACTCTACCCCCTACCCTTGGGAATTTACTATAAATATAAGCCATTTCTAAGCATAAAAGGATCCTAGAAAATTTGAATGCATAGCATCATCAATATAGGCAATTTGAGAGCAATTTGAGCAATAGTGAGAGAATTTAGTAGTAAATTGAGAGATTTTATCATTCATGAAAGAATTTGAATCCATTTTGTATCATCTTTGAGAAGATTAAGAGCTAGATCATGCATTTTATCATTAATTTCTCATTCTAGGAAGGTCACTAGTAGAGATTAAGGTTGAGAGCTCTACTTGAAAAGTCTAGTTAGAGAACCATGGAATGTTACGGACGTTAAATGAAATTATTTAGATTAAATTGTTTATTTTTTCCATAGAATTGTAGCTAATTGTCCTAATTTCATGAAGGTGTATTAATTCACACACAAGGATAAATCAGATAATTTATCTTTGGTTGAGAAACTAACAACCATAAAGAGAGATCCTCAAGAACAAATGGTAGACTTTAATAATAGATTCCTCAAGACATGGAATAGAATCCCAGTCTCAGTAAGGCCATCAGCTGACCATGCTTTCCTATACTTTTTGCAAAGTTTGAATGGTGAAATCTCTGTCATGATCTAATCCATGGGAGGTACCTCATTACCTCAGCCTTTTGACATAGCCGTCAAGGATGAAAATTGTTTAATCTAGGCAGGCATGATAGCCAAAAGGACACCCATACCCATTTTCCCTAACCTCTATCCCACTACACCTCTGCAAATACCTCCTTTTACCCCTATACCCACTATGATAGCACCTGAGGCTACCACTAGCTATGATAAATCAAAAGTAGTCCCTTCTCAAGAGTTACTTGAATTAAGAAGTAGTCAACAAGAGATGCAAAGTCATCAACAAGAAATGACTAACTTGCTGGAGACTCTAACCAAAAAGTTTGCCAACTTGGAGAAGTAGGACCAAGGGAGTAGACCATCCTTTCAGCCACAGAACCAAAATCCCAATCAACAATATCAAAATTAGGGACAATTTTATCAGCAAAATAGGCCCCGATATCAAGGAGGTTATCTGAGACAAAGGCAAAATTTTAATCAAAGGCAGTCAAAACAATATTTCTATAGAGATGGAATGGTGTTACCCTTGCAATCAGTCCCATAACCAGACAACATGCTTAAATAGAAGGGTGCATCAAGCACTCATGGTGTAGAATGCCTCAAATGTACAATCAGAGGCCTCTTCTAGTGGGTCAATGCCCCAATAGGATATACATGCCAAGGGGACTATTCTTTTCAATTGGGAGGAACAATCTTTCAATGGAGTGAATAATGAGTCTCCAATTGCTGCCAACACTAGATCTAAAAGAAGATCTCAAGACATGGAGAAAACGGGAGATGGGGCTAAAGTTTCTACATCTGTGGAATCTTCACATCTGTTTACTCCTGTCATATTAAAGAAGGCTCCAACCATTCCAGTCAAAGAAGGCTAGGGTCCCAAGGAGATTGAGCCTATCATAGTAAAGACACACCGTAGAGTGCACACAACAGTACCCTTCAACATTGTGGACAACATGAAGGTAAATGTCACTATGTCTATGTGGGACTCCTTGGCTATTCTGGGACAACTTGAGATATTGAAAAAAGAAATGACTGAGGAGGTAATTCCTCAATAACATACAAAAGAATTTGCTAAGCCAGTGTTGGTTAACACTGATCAAAAGGAAGAGAGTTCAAGCAGCAACTCCAAGGCAAGTGCCATGTAAGGTAGGAACTTGAAACCACCTCCCTTTTATGTATCCTTAATCATTAAAAAAATTAAGTACATAATTGTATGGTGGATAGTGGAGCTACTAGCTCTGTCATGCCCAAGAAAGTAGCTGACCAATTGGGACTTAAATATGAACCTTTCCAAAAGAAGGTGACCCAACTTGACGGTTCTTCAGTAAACACCATAGGTTTGGCTAAGGACACAAGATTGATTCTCCATGCAAGTCATAATTTCTCCATCCTACTCGACATATACATCATAGATCTCCCTACCTTATTTTCCATATGTTTATCAAGGGAGTTTACATCCAGGATAGGAGGTTATCTTTCTTCTGACTGGTCTCACATGCTTTTCCATACTAGATATGGAACTAAGGTTACTATCAAGTCCAAATCATTGGAAGCACACCATATAGAGCCTTATGTGTCTAATGTAATCAATACAAGCTACCTTGCACTTGACAGTAATGATTTCCCAATCATTAGAGAAACAAACACAAAAATAGAAGGTATCCCAGATATCTATCTGGATGATTTGGAATTAGAGAGAGCTTTAGAGGCCCAAGCCAATGTTATTTGGGATGCTGGTTTGGGGAATTACTTAATACAAGAGAATGAATTCAAAGAGCCAAAAAATTTCAAAACAAATACTGAGTCAGAGGATCAGGACAACCAAGTTTTGGATCTATACTTTGATGGTGCTAGAAGAAGACATGGTGCTGGTGGTGGTGCTATGCTAGTCTCTCTGAGAGGTGAAAAATATTATGCAACTTTTAGATTTAGTTTCTCTTGCACTAGCAACACTGTTGAATATGAGAGCCTAGTAAATGGATTGGAGTGGGTCAGAAAGAGAGGTATCAAAGCCTTGAAGGTATATGGTGACAGTGAGCTGGTAGTCAGCCAAGTAAGAGGGATAAGTGCAATAGGGTGGTCCCACAATAGTGTGTCTCACTTTTTGGCCAACTTTGACACTAAGATCAACATTCTGAGAAAAAACTTCACTTTCGAACACTAGTTGCCACAAAACTATTAGGAATTTGAAGATGATGTAAAATAGAGTCTTTTAGAATTTTCTTTATAGTTTCTAAATATATTTAAAAAAAAATTTTTGTTTAAATTCATTTTTCTTTCTCCTTCGAAAAGTGGTTTGTGTGAAAAAATAATGTTTTTAAGGAGTGACTGTCACTTGGATTAGCATAACATTTTTTTAAAATATGATAACGATGTAATTATTTTGAGATTATATTTTTTAAATTCAATATCTAAAGGATGCAATTGGTTTCATTCATTTTGGGTCAATATTTCATACTTTATTAAGTTCTAAAGTGATAGTAACTATAATTTAGACATAAGGTCACTTGGATCGCTCTAACTTGATCTGTATATATCTAAATTAATTTTTTCCATAGAAAGGTAACACGAATACTCTTTTCCTACATATTTTTCATAATTTTTTTCCTAATTTATTATTTTTCCCGAAGCGTCGAAGAGAGAGGTTGCTAAATGGCTAGACAACCTCTGTTTAATTAAACTAAAAATAGAAAGTCACAATGAACTCAATATATATTAAAATCATATTCATTGTAAAGCTTGTTTTGAGTAGCATCATTTTCCATTTGGGTTTTAGAAGATTAGTTTATTTGGTACTTTATTGAGACCTTCAAAGGGAAAAAATTTGCAGAAATGTGTTGGCTTTGGAGAGGGAGGCCAAATTCAGGGGGTTTGCTCGAACACCCCTTCTAGAGAAGGGGGTTAGAGAGGAACCCCTACGAGAAAACCCCCCATTGAAAATTTGTGAAAATTGCTTGTTTTTTGTTCATTCATAGGGTTTTCTTGAATTGGGTCTAGTTCAAGCGAACCCCCATTTCATCTAGTTTGTGCAAAGGGGTTTTTTCCCTTCACGTGAACACTCCCATTAGCTCGAAGGGGTCAAAAATGAAAAAAATCATCCACTTGATTTTTCTTCTTGTCTAAAAGTGGGACACAACTTTGTGGGATCATCTAACAAAAAATGATAAAATGAGAGCATATAAGCATAGAGTTTGGGATGCTATAGAAGATTTCCATGCTTTCAATATTGTTTCTATCCCTAGAAAATTAAATTAGAATGCAGACATATTAGCTGTTGTAGCATCCCAGCATGACATTCCTAATAGTGTTTCAAAAGAGAAGGATCAACAACATATCAAAGTGATTTTTAGGCCGTCTATCCCTGACAATGATGTTAATTGGCAAGTGTTTGACAATGATGAGCAAATTCTGCAGTTCTTATTTGAAGAAGATATTTTTTCAGAACACAATCATGACAAGTTGATGCAAAATTATGATGATCAGATAGTACAGCTGAGGTCCAATAAGATTCCTAAGGGGATTGGCACCCTAGAATCTGTCTTCAACAGAGATGACCAAGCACAGAAGAGTAAAGTTGGCCTGGTAGTTCAGCAATAACATTGCATTGATCTAGAACTAGAACTAGGTAAAGCCGTAAAGTTTGGGAAGGTAAACACTGATCTAGAGAAAGATGCCTATACTTAGTTATTCAAAGATTTTAGTGATGTGTTTTCCTGGCAGTATGAAAACATCAAGGGTTTCAATCCTCCACTTGCTCGATATACAATTGAATTGGAGCCTAATGAAAAACTAGTTAGATAGAAGCAAAGGTCTGTCAACCCCAAGCTTGAACCACTTATGCACAAAGAAGAGCTAAAACTAATAGAAAGTGGTATAATCTACCCCATCAAGCATACTAGTTGGGTTTTTAACCTTGTTCCTATTAGGAAGAAAAATGGGGAACTCAGATTATGCGTTGACTTCAAAAACCTTAATAGGGCCTCCCTAAAGGAGCGCCATCCACTGCCATCTATGGAGAAAATTCTACAATATGTCTTTGGATATGAGAGATTTCATTGCTAGATGGCTATTCATGCTACAATCATATCCTGGTTCATGAAGAAGATCAATATAAGACTACATTTACAACCAAGTGGGGAACCATGGCTTATCAAAAAATGCCCTTTGGTTTGTCTAATGCAGGTGCTACTTTTCAAAAGGCAATGGATATGGCCTTTAAAAGCCTCATGTCCAAGTTTGTACTGGTCTACTTAGATGATATAACTATTTATTCTAAGCATGCAACAAATCATATCAAACATTTGAGGAAGATATCTGAAAGATGTAGAGAGTTTGGGATATCTCTTAATCCCAAGTAATGTGTGTTTGCAGTTCATGAAGGGAAACTATTGGGATATATAGTATCCAAGAAAGGAATTATAGTAGACCCTGAGAGGATTGCAACTATCTTAGAGCTCCCACTCCCACATTAGAAGAAAAGTCCTGAATCTTTCATAGGAAGGATTAAATTTTTCAGGCGTTTCTTGCCTAATATTGCAGATTTATTAAAGCCTTTGACAATAATGTTGAAGAAGAATACATCTTTCTATTGGAGAAAAGAAGGGAAAACCAATTTCCAAGCTATAAAAGAGGCTCTGATAGAATCTCCTTCCCTATTGAATCTTGAATTTAGTAAGGAGTTTATCCTTTATGCTTTTGGAGGATCAAATGTTATTTCTACAATATTGACTCAAGAAAAATATGAAGGATTGGAGAAACCTATTTATTTCTTTAGCAAAGGTTTAGAAGAATATGAACAAAGGTATTCCTTTGTAGAAAAACATGTAATTTCTATGGTCAAAATCCAAAAGAAGTTCAGACATCTGTTAACCCACAAAAAAGTGCAACTAAGGGTCACTCATCCAAGTGTCAAAGAGTTCTTTCTTTCTAGAGACTTGAATGAAAAAAGAGCTGGTTGGATTGCCAAAGTCATGGAGTATGAAACTAACGTCCAAATCACTAAACTAGTCAAAGGGAGAGGCTTATGTGAGAAAATGATAGAGGATGATACCCTAAAAGAACAACAGCAAGAGAATGCATCTCTAGTTGTGCATTTGACAAAAGATCATGCCAAGGCAACAGGTTGGTTTCCTAACATGATTCATTTCTTGAAAATTGGGGAATTCCCTATAGATCTAGATTCAGAAAAAATAAGGTACTATAGACTAAAATCCATTCCTTTTGTGCTGATAGATGAAATTCTTTTTAGAAAGGACCACAATGGTGTCCTTTTGAGATGCATTGATTCAGAAAAGATAGAAAATGTCTTATTTGAATTTCATGATGGACCTTCTAGAGGCCATTTTTCTCCTAGGACTACTGCTTTTAAGATCATGAGGGCTGGATACTATTGACCATCTATCTTCAAGGATAGTCATGATTATGTAAGAAAATGCATCAAGTGTGCCATGTTTGCAGGAAAAGAAAGGCTTGCAACCTTGCCCCTTCAGCCTATCAGAAAAGAGATGTAAACACCCTAATTTGGTATGCTCTGACCATAGACCCTATTTTCCCTAAGTGTGATCATACCCCCAATTATGTCAAGAAAACTCTTCAATCGGCTGGCATAATTCATTGAAATCAAATTAAATTTCCTAAGTGATTTAATCACTAAATTTTATTAACCACCTTAGCCTATCAAATCAAATCAATTCAATTCAAATCAATTCAAATCAAAACATGGCTAAGCTAATTAATTTAAAAGGAATTAAATAAAATCCCTATTCTACCCCATCACTTGCAAATGCCTATCCCCTAGCCTAAATTAATCGAATTAATTGGCTATAGTCCTAATTAATTATCTAAAGCAATCAAAAGCTTAAATAATTAATTTACCTATTTTTGAATGAATATATTAAATATAATTCATTTCATTAATATTCCCTCTAACCTAATCTACCTCAACCACCTTAACCCTGGGTTCAAACCCATCCCAACCTATTCCCCCCATGCTAAGCCTAATCCTAATCTTAATTTCTTCCTAACCCACTTCCTAATGATGTCACATTCCTAATTTTGTGATTAGGAATTCAACCCACTCCAAAAAGTCAAAGTTCTCAAGCTTGACCTTAAAACCTCACCCATGCTTCTTAAACCCTCACCATGCCTTTTAAATGAATCATTTAATTCATATTCCCTTCACCAATACCTCATTAATGCTCCCCTCATTAATGCCTCTTACATCCACCATTAATGCCCTTACACCTCCATTAATGGCTTCCTCTCTCCTCTCACTCTCAATTTCTTCTATAAATAGGATGAATTTTGAGCACAAACGACCCTTAATTTTTAGAGTTGAAAGCATTGTTATGCTATTGAGGTTATTATGAATCTATGTTGCATTTTAGATTTGTTATTGTGTATTGTTATAATCTTCATTTCTAGAGCTAGAATGCATGTTTCTTGATTATCTAGATTAGTTCTTACTCAAATCTTTCATTCTTAGGTTGTATATGTCACTGATTTGTGCATAATCAGAGGGCATGATTATTGCATTCTTCAAAATCCTCCTAGATAGGAAGCAATAGGTCGATATTAGTGATTTGATATGCTTTTGCTAACCCTTATTTTTACTAATGCAATGATCTATTGAAGTGTTGTGTCTTTCTGAGCAGGTGCATAAAATCACACACACATTTCTGGGGCCCATCGTGGGACTTGAATTCATATTCTGCCTCATTTTGCATCCATTTTTCACTAATTTTTCTTCACGGGTTTCAAGTATAGGCTCATTTTTGGTGATAAAGGCTCACATCTAGGATATGCCCTCACATCACAGAATCTAGGCTCGCATATCAGAAATCCTAAGTCGTTTATGGTAAAGGCTTGCATCTAGTATGCATTTGATTTCTTTTAGGATATTGCATTGCATCTGGTAAACAAGGTCATATTTAGGGAATCTAGGATCACATCTGGTTTTTGAACTTGCAATTTGAAAATTCTAACCACTAATATTTGACTACTTGTTGTCTATGATATTTTCACAGCTTAACCTATGTTTGCACATTGTTGTCAAAGCTAAAAGAGTTGGAGAAGGATTCCTAATGTGTGGTTTTGTAGGTTGCCATCCTCTTGTCTTGACCTCCATTTTTTTTTCAAACTAAGAACATTTTCTACTCATTTGTTAAATCAATCAGATAAGTATGCTCTTTTCCTTCAAGGAAAATTAGAAAATCAAATGTTGATTTAAAACTTGAAAAGAATTTGGGGTAAATGAACAAAGAAAACAAAACCTCTAATTTTTGGGATAGTAAATGAAAAATCAAATAACTAAATTTTTTGGTTTAATGAAAAAACACATCACTTAATTCATTTTGGGAAAGTAATTGAACAAGAAAAGCACTAAGAATTGTGGTCAAATGAACAAAACAAACTTTGCTTAATGTACCATGTTCTCATAACTTAGGAATATTTAAATTGAGATCAAATATCTTGAGGGAATGAACATTGATTGGAGTGTTTTGGGAGAAAATAACATGGACTAGGAAATTATGCTCTTCTTCTTTCAAAAAATTAGAAATTCTACACTCGCCAATCCTTTGTATGCTTATTTAACAGTAGAGGGCCTGCCGGTTGAGGAAAAAATATCTCGGGAATGACCCAAGTGAGGACACATTTTATGCCAACCCTTCCAACTCACTATATATAATTGCTTCCTCATAGGCAAAAGCCTCAGGAGACATAATCAGTTTTGTTCTCAGAATTTTGACATCATTCCTTGAACATGCTTAGGTATGTGTAGAGCAGAGCCGCTTGAATCTTGCTTGTGAGACTACACATATTCAAGTACTCATAGGGCTATACGCCTCAATTTTTCCTTGTGCAATTATATGGGAGACGGTTTCAAATGGATTGCCCCATCATAAACAATGAACTTTGTAGTCTAACTACATGATTCATCCCTAAAAGGGTGATAATCCTTGTGCAAGGCAAAAAGTAATTTCCCCAAGACACTTGTCATATCATGCCCTCACTTGCGTTTAGAGTCGGCTAATATGGCATCATGACTGGAGCCATTTCATGCTTGGTGATGGCCATATTATGATTAGTATTTGAGTGTGTACCTAAGTCAACAAGCAAGGATTTTCATCCTCTACCTAGAAAATAGGGCGTAAGAATGTGTCTGTTTACCCCTAACAATGCAAATCTACTTGATGTGTTTAAAAGTTCACTAACAAGATAAATCATCCAAAAAAATGACAAAATTCAATCCTTTGGCTGCATACTATATTTTTCACTCACTAGAAAGAATAAAAAACAACCTATTATCAGACAAAATTGCATGAACTTCAAGACAAATTAGACACTAGATTTCCACAACTTTAAACAATCATTTTTAGTATGTCCTGGCTCGTATTTGGTTGTGCAAGATCATATCTGGTATCTTGCATTGTATCTAGTTAGCATTTCATCACATCTAGTAATAAAGGTTGCATTTAGTTCATCAGAAGCTTGCATTCTATATTTCTTGGCTTGCACACAGAGAGTCGCATCTAGGATAGTGGGCACTTGCATAGTTGCCTCTCAGAGAAAGTTAGTTTATTTGGATACCCTTTTGGCTCTTTAGTCTATCCCTATTTCTTTTTTTGGTCTTACTGTTGCTGTGTCAAATTGTTTTTTTTAAGTTCACCTTACATGTCCTATCCGTCTCTCACAATCAGTCTCAATACATGTGGTCTATTCACCTCTCAAAACAACTTGGTTCCCAGCTCACTATCAGGGCATTCTAACCCTTTTACGCTAGAATCATTTACTTCCACCAAAACACAAATGACACTTCTTCCTAGACACACTCACTTGAACGATTTGAGACTCTACTTGACACTATCGGGAAACTTTGATGAGGTTGAGATACAAATACATGGTTAACATAAGACACAAAAAGTACACTTCTAAATAAACAAAAGTACCTCCAAGATCACTACACTTTGCATAAGGAGAAACATCTCACAATTACCTATTCAATTTAGACTCTCCAGAAATGGAAAGACCCACTCATGAATGGAGTGAGGCTTTTGAGGAATACGACAATGGAAAAAACCAAAAACCCGAAGATAGCGATGGTGAAGAAAAACAACACTTTGATCATCCTTTGTTTGGTTTAGACAGTGAGGAAGACATCACTGAAGAAGAATACGATAAACTCAAATAGAGCAAGAAATTCCAAAAGACATTAGAAAAGATAATTGGCAAAGATAAAGAGAAATACTTTCTCCATCTAGCATCCACTGGCGTAAAATTACCTAAAGATTATGATGTTGAACAACTAAAGGAAAAAGAGGTATCAACCCTATCTCTATTCTCACCAAACAACTAACCTTGATGCAAACTGAACTTGCAAATCTCAAATAGGGGAAGGCTAAACCCAAGACAAAATACTCTTTGGACTCCATATGTCCATTTCATTTCGATAAGAGTATTAATATGGTTCTGTTTCCTCCTAACATGGCAAGGCCAAAATATGACAAATATATGGGAGAAACTGATCCGCATGACCATGTGCGAGAGTTTTGTGCTCTAAGAATAGAGTACATGCATGAACCTACATATCTAATGAGGCTATTTCTTGGAAGCCTAGGTGGAAATGCCCTGGAGTGGTTCTCAAAGCTTACACCTAAGGTAAAAAAATTTGAGGAGTTAATTCAATGATTTATCCAGCATTACTCCTATAATATACAACATGATGTAACTATGATGGATCTGTGCAATTAAAAACAAAGAACTGGCGAATCGTTTACACACTTTCTACAAAGGTGGAGGAAAATATTTGCAAGGTATTCAAGGGATATTCCCGAATCAGAAAAGATGGAGATCTTTGTTAATAACTTGATACCTGAATTGAACTACACCTTACAAATGCAATATTCCCCTAGCTTTGACAGGATGATCAAGAATGCCATCCGCATTGAAGAAGTCATGGTTAAAAAGGGAGAAATCACTCTCCAAAGTGATAAAAAAACTACCAACTCCAACAACAAGCCCAAATGGTGGAAACAAAACAAAAATGTTGTTACCGATGGAGTGGTAGATGCGTCCAATGCTAATCCTAAACCCATAGTGTTCAATCTGACTAATAGCATGCAAGCGAGTAAAGATGCCAAGGTAACAATCTCCATACCTAAAGAAAACAATGGGAACAACAAGGGCCGACCATGGACTTCCAAACCTCAAAGAACATTCACTCCTTTGGGAGAACCTTTTGAGACTATTTTAAAAACACTCTTGGACAACAAAGTTCTCACAATCCCAGATTTGAAATCATGGGAACCAGAAGTCAAACCAAGATGGTGGGATGACAATTATTATTGTGTCTTTCACAAGAACAAAGGACACAAGACTAAAAATTGTCTTAAACTCAAACATGTTATCCAAGACCTTATTGAAGGAGGAACGATCAAAGTGGAAGGGCACACCACTAATGAAGACCATATGAAATTTAACAAGCCATTCCCTAATTACAAGAAAGGGGAAGCATCTAAAGGAAAAGGAAAAGAATTGAATTACGCCTACTCTAAAAATGATAATATGATCAACATGCTAGACATTAAAACTGAATCAATTAATGTGGTCACTATCAAAGGTATTCAAGACACCTCTTCCCAATCAAATGTGGTAACCCAAATTCAAGCACAAGTCATGATCAAAGGGGATAATTCCTCATCCAAACCATCAACAACTTCCAAGGTACCCATTGTCACTATTTCTTTACCTACAACAACAAAAAAAATAGTTACTATTCCTCTAGTGAAGTATAACTTGGTAGATCAATTGCAACGAACCTCTACTCAAATTTCCATTGTTGAGTTGCTTAAGATCTCCTTAGTGCATAGGAAAATTATTAAAAAAGCCCTACATGCCGCAAACGTGCCAAAGGACCTTGATGTAGACAAATTCCAAGCAATGGTTAATCACATCTCAACACTACATTACCTCTCTTTTTCAAAAGAAGATGATAAATCATTAACACATCCACATAATCAACCCCTTCATATTGAAGTCCTAATTCATAAATCTCATGTTAGACATGTATTGACAGATGGAGGCACAGGGTTGAATATTTGTACCCTTAATGTAATCAGTAAACTGGGTCTCTCAGAACAAACCATTGATTCTAGAAGCAAAATCACTATCAAAACTTATGATGAGGAAGGAAGATCCTCTAAAGGTATCATTGTTCTACCCATCAGAATCGGACCAGCTGAAAGAAATGTCGTATGTCAAGTTCTGGATCTACCCTTGGCTTACAACATACTGTAGACGTCCAAAATCATCCTTATATTAATTTAATTAATATTATAGTTAATTTTAATTAATTATATCTATTATATTATTCTATCTATTTAATTAATTTATTTCATTCAATATGATTCACCTTCTTTATTTATTAAATATAATTTAAATACCATCCCCTTTAATGTATTAAATCTTATTTATATACATTTCCCTCATTTATTCTTTTTAAATAAATTTATAATTTATTTATTCCTCCACATGACTTAATTCTACTAAATTAATCTAAATATAATTTAGATTAAACTAATTTGAACCTAGATCCTACCCTACCTCACATCACTCTCCCCAAATAGACCTACTTACTAATTAACTAAGGTTAATTAGGCTAATTTCTTGATTCCTACACATATTGGTCCTAATTATTCGCTCACACATGTGTGAGCAAATTTCCAAAAATTGAATTTTCCAAATCATGCTAAATTGGTGCCAACAAGGTTTCTTACAACATTGATGACACTTTCTTACACTTTCTAAAAGTGTTTCATTGGACTAAAACTCTTACACACTCTTCCACTTCTTACAAGATCCTTCACATGTGTACTTTAAGTACACCTTGACCCATCACATCAAAAGTTGCTCACACATGTGTGAGCAAAGCTGGCCTCTTGCATGGCTTATGTGTCCCTCATGTGGCACCTATATGGATGCCACATGAGCTCCACCTCATCCAATCCCTCTCTCTCCTCCAAAAAAATCAATAAATAGAGGCCATTGTCAAGAGAAAATCATCTCCCTTTTATGCATTATTATCATGCTATTTTAGCTCTAGATTCATTTAAGAAATTTAGCATTTCATAGTAATCTTAGTTCATTTCATGTTTATTTCATTGTTGAATCTAGATATCACATCTTAGGTCTATAATGGAATGAATCTTAGTTAGTATTTGCATATTAATCTAGATTAGTTTGCATCTTCATCAATGGTGAATGGCTTGAGAGAAATTCTTCATACTCATTTTTGAGCTCTTCATCCATCCATTAGCTTGCATTATAGTTTCATCAATCCAAATCATAGTGGGATTAAGTTATTTTTTTGGGAGAGCACACCCACAATAATTTTTAAGAGAAAATCAACAAGGCATTGGGTGCCCTTGTTTGGCTCATCGGAGGTTGTGGTGTTAGTTCTTGTCTTCTTTATTTCACTCACTTGAACATGTTAACTCTTTGAATCTTTCTTTAAATGACTAACTTTTAATGTTTGCATGTTCTAGTGATTGTCTTGGACAGGTTACTTTTCATTACATACATTTTGGCACGCCCAATGAGACCGACGTCCCTTATTTGTTCAAAAATTTCAAAATTTCCACATTTTTCTATGATTCTAGAAAAGCATTTTGCAGAGCCATCTCCTCTTTGAGATTACCATCTACATTTCCAAACTATCATTTGTGCAGATCACCCTCTCCACCCTAGAATGGTCGTCTGCACTTAAAAACTATCATCTACGCAGAATGGTCGTCTACGCTCAAAAATTGTTGTCTGTGTAGAACTCCGCCGTCTGCGTAGATTGCTGTCTACACAGATTATCGTCTGCACACTGTCATTTTCATCTCTGCATTTCTTGCATTTTAAACTAGTTTTGAGAGATGGGTATTTATTGAATGATTTCTTGAAATTTTTAATATATGCTTCAGACCAATTTCAGCACTAGGTCTATATTTAAAATATATCATTTAAGTTCTAGAGAGGCCTGTCTAGAGGGTGCGCTTCCCCTTTAGAGGATGACCTCAAACTGATAATCCCTTTGGTCGGTATAGAAATAAAGTGTGACCCAAAGGTCTACTTTATCCCTTCAAGCTCGGGTGGTTTGTGTTCAATGGTAGTCCATACTAAGTGAATATCCTCAGCATATTGGCATGGTTGAACTAGAGACTTAAGTGTCTCACACCGTACAAACCAATTGCAAGGATGCCATGAATCTTATTAGAAACTAGAAATTAGTAGCCTACCTAATTCACCTCCAAACGGTGACTTATAGCACAAGGGGAGGGAAGATTCTGCCCCCAAGATTCCCATCATATGTGTCTGAAGGTATTGTGTTGTGAAAGAGATCTTCATAGCACGGCAACAATACCTGGAAAAATGCAAAAACATGGGCGCCCTTCTAGGGGTGACACTACTGTGTGAGCCAAAGGACTACCAAGCAATGGGCCTATAATATTTCATGCAAAGCCAATTCCTTAAGGTAGCTACTGTTTGTACTGTCTTCATTGTGTTAAACTATGTAAAAATATAAGTGGCTTGAAAGAGTCATTTGAACATACACAAACAAAATATCACAACTTTATCAAAATTCCCCAAAGTCACAATTGCTTGTCTCCTGAAAGGTTGCTTTGTCCCTTCTAGGACTGTTTTCAAATATGTGTCTTCAATAACTGTTAGCTATGCCCAAAATTTGAGTCAAGGTATAGTTAGCATAGTCAATGCCTTTGATGTATGTTGAAAATCAATTCTTGCCAATGAACAAATTGACCTAAAAAGTCCAAAATTAGTCAGAATCCTACATTGTCATCTCCACATCAACCCACTTCTTCATCATCATCATGCTTATCCTAATCACCTCTTCCAAGTCATTTT
>MU227527.1:7133629-7154324 GCA_018584345.1 Thuja plicata | reverse complement strand
ATCATTCTAATCATTCCATCCTAAACATCCACAATCTTCCTAATCCTCATCCTAATCATCCCTCTAATCCACATCAACATCCTCTTTCTTAATCCAATCTAATCATTCATCTTCCTCCAACCTAATCTAATCATCATTCTTCTAATCTAATCCACTTGTCAACCTCATATCATTCTATCAAATCCTAATCCAATTCATCTTCCTTTTCATCCAAACCAATCACCCTTAATTATTCCCTTGTCTTCCAACATCTTTCATTTGTCTTCTAAGGTTCATCCATTCTTCGTTCAAATATTCATCCCCATCTTCTAATTCTAATTTTCATAAAATCTTCTACTTTTGGCTTAGGACCACCATCAAAATATTTGGACTTTAATCCTAGTTATCTTGATTGACCCACATCCAAACATAGTCAAGATTAACCCACATCAAATCAAACTTCATCTTTCACACCTTCATCAAGATTTTCATCTCAAATCTTAGGTTGAAAGATTTATCAAAGTGTTTCATAGACCCTCATCATTAGAAAACATCTATTTGAATCATATTGCTTTGAGAACATCAGTCTGTCTCAAGTAATTAATTATCTTAGTCATATCTTATTTTTCTTGGGATCATTAGTCTATCTCCAAGTAGAAGAAGATATCATCATCCAAATCAATCCTTTGTTTGCACCATCATAGGGTCTTGTTTCACCTAGGTTTGTCTCAAACCTTTAAATCCAAATCAAATCAAATCAAATCCAACTTTGAGGCCATGCCCTCATAATAAAATAAAATAAAATCAAAATCAAAATCCTTGAGGCCTTGCCTCTTAAATCAAAACAAATTCCAAGTATTGCTCCTAAGTCCTAAGTTCATATTTCATCCATCCTCAAATCTTCCACTTCATCCACTCTTAATCTAAATCTTCTTCCACATCATCTTCTAATCCAATTCCAAAACCCCTCATTCAAACATCATGAATATGGATTGGTTTCACAAAATGGTTGAGGACTATAAAGTGATAAACCCTAATCCTCAAACGATACCTCCAATCTAACCAAACCCCCAAACTATCCATCCTCAACACATCATATCCAATCCAAATTCATGTACCATTTATTATCCTTCCTCTACCTTTGACAAGGGAAATTCATCTCATAGCCACCTTTCCCATGAGATTCAAGAACTCTGAAACATTGTCCTTAGCCTACAAAATAGGGGTCAAAATAAATTTTTTGCCTTTGAAGACATATGTCCTTCCCCATTTCTCCAAATTCATAATTCCCATATCCCATTTAATCCCAATCCTACACCTAACCCCCAAAATTTTGAGCTTCATGTCCAAAATAATAATCCTTATCCTCCAAATAATCCCAATCCTCCAAGTCCTACATCGTCCCCATCCCACACTACCATTTCCATTGAATGGATCCAAGCACTAGAAGAAAAATATAAATCCCCAAATCAAGTTGTGAAATCCCCTCAAGTCATGAACCCACCACCATCCCCTCCAAATCAATACATACCTCAATTTCCTAATCCTTATGAGTCTCCCATCCCTCCATCCAATCATGTTGAAGCTTCCATCACATTACCCCCACAAGTCCACACATGTCAAGAACTTTTTCCAAAGCATGATAACATGGATTCATCTTCTCATCTAGCTCTAAACATTCCTCCATATTATGACACCTCTCCATATTATGACACCTTTAAATATGAATATCCTGTCCTTCCATATCAAGATCCACTTATCCTCCTTAACCCATCTCATGATCCCATTCCTAATCAAGATCAAGACATACATTAATATCTTATCTTCCTCATCCATTCTATATATCTTCCAATCATCTTATCCATTCCTCTTTCATTCTATCTATCTTCTAATCCAATCCATTTCTCTTCCATTTCTATCTATCATATCTTCCAATTCTCTCCTATTCTCCAATTCCTCTTATCTTCCTCTCCTCCAGTCTATTTATTCTTCCTTCCAACTTCCAATCATCTTATCTTCCTCTTGCATTCTATATATCTTCTAATCCAATCCATTCCTCTCCCATTCTATATTCTAATCTAATCCATTCCTCTTCCATTCTATCTATCTTCTAATCCAATCCATTCCTCTTCCATTTTATCTATTTTCTAATCCAATCCATTCCTCTCCCCTTCTATCTTCTAATCTAATCCATTCCTCTTCCATTCTATTTATCTTATATTCCAATTCATTTGTCTTCTTCCAATTCAATTCTATCCCATTCATTCCTCTTCTAATCTAATACCTTCCTCTTCTATCTAATTCCTCTTATCTTCCAATCCCTTTCCATCTAATTCCTCTTCTTATAAAATCGCACTCCTGCACGACTAAGCTTACCCCATCAACACTGAGATTTATTCTAGATATAGTGACCACAAATGTTTCCAACAAATCAGAAAACAAATTGACTTTCCTAAGTTTCATTCTATTCACAAGCCATTGTCAGTGAATTCCCGTTTCAATCAATCAATCTTTTGCCCATCAGGATGCATCCTTCCGGTGTTAGATTTTTCTATCAATTCTCACATCAAATTTGTTCATGGAAAGAACTTCTGGACTGAAGGACCACTTGGTCAGGATGCCTTTTTTGTTGATTTTATCTTGTGTTTCAATGTGGCCTTCTTGTGACAGCCTCAATCTTTTATATCTTGGCTTGTTATGATGAGTACATAGTGGAATACATGTCATTTGTGGTATGATCTTCTTGTCATATATTGTTAGTGCATTTATGTTTTGATATTTAGTTATGACTATTTATGCCTCACTAGGGTTAGGATTAATGCATCTCAAATCCCTAAAAAGATCTGGATGTATTGTGTCTCCTCATGAGTAACATTTCATAGGTCTCATCATACCTGATATCTTGCATTCATGTTCCTAACAACCTATTTGTCTGAAAGTCTAGTTCACGCAAAGGAACCATGTCACTTATATTTTCTAGCACACGGTGCATACCTCCTTTTGCAAAATCAAACTAGGGTGTGGTCTCCAACATTAACAAAATATAAATCCCATGCAAATCATGTAGTTAGGTTGCATTATAGTAAGGTCATATTGCACTTTGTATTTTTCTCTTGGCAAGGCTCCTATTTATTCACTATTCTCCCATCTGGATTGGGGAATCATGTCCCCAATCTAGCCTAAGTCTACCCGACCCCCCCAAGGAAGTGTCTTGCAACACCACCTAATTTCCCCCTTTTCTCTCTTCTTCCTCTCTTCTGCCTTTTTTGAGAAAATTCCACAAAATTTATTTTTCTATTATTTTCTCGAGGGGGCATCATCTCATCTCTCACCATAATTAATTTTCTCTCTGGGGCATCTCATTTTCTTTTCTTGACGCGACGCCACTTTCGACGCCACATCAAAGAGGGGTAAAATGTAGACATCCAAAATTGTCCTTATATTAATTTAATTAATATTCCCATAATATTATAGTTAATTTTAATTAATTATATTTGTTATATTCTTCTATCTATCTATTTAATTAATTAATTTAATTAAATTTGATTCACCCTTTTTAGTATTTAAATACCATCCCCTTTAATGTATTAAATCTTATTTATATACATTTCCCTCATTTATTTCTTTTAAATAAATTTATAATTTATTTATTCCTCCAAATGACTTAATTCTACTAAACCACAATTAATCTAAATCTAATTTGTATTAAACTAATTTGAACCTAGATCCTACCCTACCTCACATCACTCTCACCAAATAGACCTAATTACTAATTAACTAAGGTTAATTAGGCTAATTTCTTGATTCCTACACATATTGGTCCTAATTATTTGCTCACACATATGTGAGCAAATTTCCAAAAATTGACTTTTCTAAATCATGCTAATTTGGTGCCAAAAAGGTTTCTTACAACCTTGATGACACTTTCTAAAAGTGTTTCATTGGAATAAAACTCTTACACACTCTTACACCTCTTACAATATCCTTCACATGTGTACTTTAAGTACACCTTGACCCATCACATCAAAAGTTGCTCACACATGTGTGAGCAAAGTTGGCCTCTTGCATGGCTTATGTGTCCCTCATGTGGCACCTATTTTGATGCCACATGAGATCCACCTCATCCAAACCCTCTCTCTCCTCCAAAAAAATCTATAAATAGAGGCCATTATCAAGAGCAAATCATCTCTCATTTATCCATTGTTATCATGCTAATTTAGTGCTAGAATCTCATAGTATATTTTTTATGTTCATGTTCTTAGATAATCTAGAAATCACATCTTAGGCATAATGGAAATGAATCTAGTTTTGGTTTCATTCGATCTTGTATAACATCTTAGTATAGTTTGCATTTTCATTTCAATCATTTGGTGAATGGCTTGAGAGAAGTTCTTCATACTTGTTCTTGACCTCTTCATCCATTGCATTATAGTTTCCATCCATCCAATCATAGTGAGATTATGATATTGTGTTGTGAGAGCACACCCACAATTCTCTACGAGAAAATCAACAAGGCTTGGGTGCACTTGTTTGGCTCATTGGAGGTTGTGATGGGATCTCTTGTTGTTTTCATAGTATGCTTATTCGACATGTTTAATGTAGTTTATTGATTGCATATCTCTAACGTTTGCATGTCTTAGCATGCTTCCAACAGGTTGGGTTTCAACACATACACATACTGTTAGGGAGACCTTGGATCCATGAAATGCAAGTAGTACCATCTACTTACCACCAGTGTATCAAATTCCCACATAATGGGGTGGAAGTGACGATTCCTACAGATGCCAATTATACTTGCAACAATGTTAAGGTAGGTAGTATGGTCCCGCATAACAAGGAAGCTCCAAAAGAGATTGTACCTGAGATTACCAAAGACATGGTTATGAAAGGCTTTAGAAAGACCTTAAAAATTAAAGAAACTAGCATGGGAGAATACAATCTGGACATGACCCCATCATTGACAGAACTTCCAATGTCACCAAGATCCTATGGGAAACCTTCCCCATCTTTCACACCCACTACATCTAAAAATCCATAAATTCACAAAGCAATTGGTATGGTTAAATAATATACCTCTCAAGAGGATGAAAAAAAAGAAAAAGTGGTCCTAGCCTGGATTTACCAGGGGGAACCCAAGGAAACAGAGGTAAAACATGTGGAAATATCCCCAAAAAATTATGGTAAAGGATATGATCTACTCAAACAAATGGTGTATAAAGGAAAAGGACCTTTAGGAGACAAAGGAAAAGGAATTATTGAACCTGTACACATGGAATTCAGGGATACCAAAGATAAAATAGGGCTAGGTTTAAATAATAAAATTGAAAAACCTACTTCAAGAGATGGTCCAATCTCTGAAAAAGGGAGTGATGAAGAAGAGGATATAGAAGCAGAATAATGGACCTATGAGAGATTATTATATATTGGTATAGAATATCCTAAATATCAAGGAGAATGATATGTACCAAGCTTTGAGGTACCACCAGACACGCATATCCCTTTGATAACACCAGCTACTATTTAAGAGGTAGGAGAAACAACAGAAGACAATCTAGAGGTGCCATTGATGGAAACAACTACTGAAGATACACCCTGACAACATGATTCACATCCTAACTAGGGTCAGTTAGTCACAGTTTCACATGTCCTTGATTTACCACACTTTGATCTACAAGTGGCTAATAGAGTACATCAGGTAACTATTGTTGAATTCTTGAACAAGTCTGATGATGAAATAAAAAAAATCCCATGATTATGAGTGGGATGATCTATTTGTTTCCATAGAAGATATTGAAATAGATTTGATTCACATGTTTGTAGCTCTATCAGAACACATAGAGCATTCTACCACTTCTCCTAATGATTTTGATATTCCTGAAGCAGAGGAGGTATCCCTTCCCCCACTGATTGATGAAGAAACTGGTATTTTCCTAGACCTAGAATAAATTCAGAGGCTACAAGCTAGGAGCCTCCTTCTACGGAGAGATGAAGATGAAAGTTCCACTAATGAGTCACTAGAGTTTGGTCTACATATAGCTAACACTGACTTTGATAATGATGATCTAACTCTTATTGATCTAAACATCAAAGAGATAGATTTAACAGAACATGTCATTTCAGTTAATAGTCTTGATGCTGACGCGATGATGTCCTTCCCAAGATCTGACTCCTTGTCTTTAATAAACCCAAACCTAATTGATTGGACTAAAATGGATCCTACTCCTATCCTAGACTTTCCTAATGACTACACATTGGCTTGCTACCTAAATTCTTATGAACCTTACCCTTCTTCCACCAATGCAAGGAGCATGAGCATGTCACAGGAGGATATCAAGCTTCTCAGTCACAAATTGAAAAATAAAAAGAAGAAAAGAACTGACGGAGAAAACCACATTGTCGTAGTGTTAGACTCCAAAAAAGTAAAAATGAAAGACATATACAATGGTGAAAACCTCTTAGAGGAGCCAAAAGATGATATTCTTGATATCCTCTCCGAGCACTTTCAAGAAATATTTTCAGTTCTAATAGAACGAACACAACAAGTTAACTTGGGCACAGTTGAAGTTCCTCAAATTGTTCACCTAGCACAATCTTTGTTAGATGAGGAAAAGACACAATTCACCAAGTTCCTGAAAGAGAAGAATATCAACTTTTCATGGTCTTACATAGATATTCCTAGGTTGGATCCTGAATTGATCATGCACCATTTATCTATAGCTCTCGGGATTAAACCCGTGAAATAAAAACTAAGAAAGATGCATCCTCATGTTGCATTACTAGTAAAAGCGGAGCTAGAAAAATTATTGAAATCTGGATTCATTAGAGTCATCTCTTATGCATGATGGATTTCTAATGTGGTCCCAGTATCTAAATCAGATAAATCTATTAGGATCTATATAGACTTCAGGGACTTGAACAAGGCATGTCCTAAGGATGATTTTCCACTGCCTAATATTGATATGATCATAGACCTCACAATAGGCTACCAAATGTATTCACTAATGGATGGTTTCTAAGGCTATAACTAGGTTAAAATTTCTCATGAAGATCAAAAGAAGACAACCTTTACATGCGCATGGGGAACCTTTTGATGGAACATTATGCCATTTGGGTTAAAGAATATGGGTGCTATATACAAAAGAGCTATGACTACTATATTCCATGACATGATACATAAAAACATGGAGGATTTGTGGATGATACCTTAGCTAAATAAAAAGAATAGACTACTCATATCAATGACCTAAGGAAGATAGTGGATCGTATGGAGAAATTTCAACTCAGGCTCAATCCAAAGAAATGTTCCTTTAGGGTCCTATTAGGAGAGCTCTTAGGGTTAATTTTTTCAGCAAAAGAAATAGAGGTGGACCCTGAAAAAGTCAAAGCTATACTAGAAATGAATCCTCCATGCAACATTAGTCAAATGAGGAGGTTCATGTCACAACTTGCAGATAGAGCATAACCCTTTACCAAATTTCTACATAAAGGTGTCATCTTCAAATGGGATGAACATTGTGAAGCCAACTTTAGAGAATTAAAAGAGTACCTACCTACTCCTCCTATTCTTATGGCACCCATCCATGGAAAGCCATTACTCCTATATATCTCAGCTACAACCACATCATTAGGAGTATTGCTGGCACAATAGGATGAGACTAAAAAGGAGAGAGAAATCTACTACATCAGTAGAACCCTAGTATCTTATGAGCTTAATTATAGCATTATTGAAAAATCTTGCTTAGCCATTGCCTTTGCATCAAAAAAATTAAGAAATTATATGTTATCACGTACAGTAAGGCTCATTGCAAAGATAGATCCTCTAAAGTACCTCCTAAGCAAGACAACATTAACAGGACATCTAGAAAAGTGGGTCCTCATTCTAAGTGAATTTGACATTGAATACATAGATAGAAGGGCTATTAAAGGATAATTCCTTGTAGATCAACTCACTGATTCACCACTCCAAGATGATGAACCTTTAAGAATTGAGTTCCCTAATGAAACAATTATGCATCTAACTGAGTATCCATGGAAGTTTTACTTTGATGGTTCTTTCATGCAACAGGGCTTTGGAGTAGGGGTTCTATTCATAACTCCTTAAGGCTAAAAAATACCCAAGTCCTACAAATTAATGTTTCCATGCACAAATAACATTTCTGAATATGAAACATTGGTAAATGGTCTTAAACTTGCTATTGAAGGGAAGATTGTAGAGTTAAATGTGTATGGTGACTCCCATCTCATTATCAATCAAGTAAATGGAGATTATCAGACAAAATATGAGAAGTTGATGCCCTACAAGAAACTGGTTGATGACCTAAAGAAATACTTTGTCTTCATCACATTCCAACAAGTACCAAGGACAAAGAATAAAGTTGTAGATGCTATGGCTACACTGTCCTCCATGCTACAATTAGAAGAACATCAATTCCACTATGACTTCTTGGTGGAAGAATTATCCTACCCTGCCTTTGATACACCTGAATACCAAGTAATTTGTGCTTTAAAAACCCTAGACCAATCATGGTATACTAAAATCATTGCTTACCTAATTGAACAAACTATTCAAATTGATCTATCCAGAAATGAAAAAAAATCCTTGATTAGGATAGCATCACATTATGTCCTCATTACTAATAACTTATATAGACGGGGTCTCAACGGTACACTTCTTAAATGTTTAAAACACAAAGAGTTGGATCACACATTAAAAGAAGTCCATGAAGGTGTATGTGGATCCCACTCAAATGACTTTTCATTCACTAAGAAACTACTCAGAGTAGGCTATTATTGGCCCACGATGGAAAAAGATGCTATCCAATTTTCAAAGACATGTCATAAGTGTCAAACACACTGAAATCTTATCCATGCTCCTGCCAGTGAACTCATACCATTTATCACACATTGGCCATTTCAGTAATGGGCCTTTGACTTGGTTGGACAAATATATCCTAATTCTTCAAATGGACACAAGTACATCATTATGACCACTGAGTATTTCACAAAGTGGGTTGAAGTCATGCTGCTAATCAAAGCCACTGGAAAACAGGTGGCTATGTTCATCTTGAAATACATTATTTGTAGATATGGGATACCCTCTTCAATTGTAACAAATAATGGGGGTCAATTTAAAAACAAGACATGAAGAACTTTGCACGCAGTTTCACATCACTCAACATTTCTCTTCAATCTATTATCCTCAAGGTAATGGATAGGCTGAGGCATCTAATAAGAATATTCTCAAGATCCTACATAGAACTATGAGTAAGTCTGGAAAAGACTGGCATTTACAATTAAATCCGGCACTATGGGCCTACAGAACAAGCATCAGAACACCAATTATAGCCATGCCATTTTCCCTAGTCTATGGCGTAGAAGAAGTACTACCTATTGAGGTTGAAATACCATCTTTTAGGGTATCTTTACAAGGTCTTGTTACTGATGAACAATACCACATTGATAGGGTGAATGCACTAGAACTACTTGATGAGTGCAGGCAATAGGTGTTAGATCATCTAAAAGTGTACCAAACACGCATGTTGAAAGGGTACAATAAAAAGGTCAAACCATGACAATTTCAAGTGGGGGATCTCGTTCTGAAATAGAATCTTAACAACCAGCCTAACAAAGAACAAAAAGGAAAGTTTGAACCTAACTAGTTAGAACCCTATGTCATTACTACAAATTTTGGGACTGGAGCCTATCATCTCACTACACTTGAGGGAGATGTCCTTCCAGATCCTATCAATACTCTACATTTGAAGCAGTTCTACGCTTGATGTCTGGCTAACAGAGCCTATATAGTGATAACCTCAGAAAATACCAAAAACATAAGAAAATTGCTCCTGAAGAAATCCAAAAATAGTGGAAAAGGTCTTGAAGAAAGGTATCCTTGGTGACAACTTGTCAAACAGGTGCCTTGATACTACAAAAAAATTCAAAAAAGAAAAAATAGCAAAAAAAAAAAGTGCCTTGATGAAAACCTAGTAAAACAGGCATCTTGGTAGCAAAAGGAAAATCTTTGTCAAGTGGTGAAAACCTGGAAAATAGGCGTCACTTGTATTCTGCACTCTATCTATCAATGCATTGATGATACTAAGCCTTCACAATTACACCTGTGCTATCAGTTGACTCTGTTTCCTTATGAATATCTTATCCTTGCTTGGGATTTTTCTTCATTTATGTCTTAGGGAAACAAATCATTCTATAGTGGGGGTATCTTTTCTAGTTTTCTAGGTTGTGTCCACTAGGTCATTCTAATATGGTTTGCCTCCCAGTATAATGCTTCTCGATACTTGCACCAAAATGTCACTTTCACAAAACAAGGGTGTGTCTTTCAAAAACCACCTATCTAGCACAAACATTGCACTCACATAAATGCTTTCTCTAAGAACTACATTGGATTGCAAATAGAGACAAGGTTATACACAGACATGGAAAACATATTGCTTCAATTCCAAACTTTGATTAATGAATCTATACTGCGCTTGGAAAAATGAATCAATAGTATGTCTCAATACTACTTAAACACACAATTTGGTCTTGGTTTGATTATGACTCTTTTATGCTCTGATGATGCTTTAAACTAGGGGCATATAAGTTTTTATATGTTTTATTTGATTGATTCTCAATTGATGATTGTTATGTCTTCTGAGTTACTCCATGACGTCTGCACAAAGACAAAGAGTCACAAGAACTAGGGTCATAATGTTTTCTTAGTTTTCTGCATACGGTGATTGTTCCAAATGATCCTATAAATTTCACATAACTTGGATGTTTATGGTAAGAGCTGCCAACATGAGTGGATAGCCGCATATATCTTGATCTTTGTTATGTGTAAACTACGATGAGGTTGAAACAATTTCCTTGTCTATTTTCTAAATTCATCTTCTCACAAAGGTGTATGAAACATAATGTAACCAAGGATATGGATTTTTAAGGTCATTGTGGGTCCAATATCTTACCTTACATAGCTTCTAATATAGTAAAAGTAAAGTGACTAACCTATCCTCTTGGCTTTTATGCCTTGATGCCTAAGTCTATTTCTCACATTGCATCCAATAAACATAGTATTCATACTTTCATAATAGCAGTGGGTATTAGTGATTATTGTACTATCAGGTGGTATACGTTCCAAAACAATGCCCAATGATGATAAAAGTGTTACAATATTTGCAAATCAGTGACAGTCCTAAGAGTCTGCATGTAGATGCATTTAGAGATTGCATGATTCATTTTTTGCTAAGAAAGAAATACTATAAAGGATTTGCGCTCAAAATGATTTCTAATTTCATTCATAATCCAAGTTAATGGCATAATCAATGATTCTCAAAATCTCAGATCTATCATGAACGAAATCAAACTCACCTTTTTATGTAATTGACTTGGTACCCATGTGTTTTCTCAAAAATACACCTTCATTTCTTCACTTCTTATAATTCATTCTTTCTTGACCTAACCAATCACTGCAAGTGATACATCATTTCAACAAAGGGATTTTATTATTTCCTTTGATTTCATTCCCGAGGGGGCATGATCACACTATCATCAATCAAATTTTTGCTTGAAACAACATTAAAAATGACTTTGTTATCAAAAAACTAAAAGGCATGATGACTCCTTCACTAAGTCAGAACTGTTGGATTGAAGGCTTTGATTCTCACAAGTTGAATACCATATGTCTAGTTTTTCTTAGATTCTTATTAAAAGCTCCTGGCAGCTTTTTATTGACTTTTGGATGACAACCAAGTTCGGAATCAATATTATCAATCTTTGGACGACAACCAAGTTCAGAATTGGTATCTTTAAGATCTTTGTGTATTGACCTTTGTTCGATCAAGTTAAAATTCAATTCTATCAGTTTAGTTCAATCAAGTGTGAGACTGATCTCATCAGACATTTTGTTTGATCATGAGCGAAATTCTCAAACTTTCTGAAGTCAACATCGAAAAACTTTCTTTGAATCAATGCGCTGAATGTAACCACCCTAATTTGGTCTGCTTTGACCATAGACCCTATTTTTCCTAAGTGTGATCATACCCCCAATTATGTCAAGATAACTCTTCAATCGATTGGCATAATTCATTGAAATCAAATTTAATGTCCTACGTGATTTAATCACTAAATTGTATTAATCACCTTAGCCAATCAAATCAAATCAATTCAATTCAAATCAATTCAAATCAAAACATGGCTAAGGTAATTAATTTAAAAGGAATTAAATAAAATCCCTATTATACCTCATCACTTGCAAATGTCTATCCCCTAGCCTAAATTAATCTAATTAATTGGCTATAGTCCTAATTAATTATCTAAAGCAATCAAAAGCTTAAATAATTAATTTCCCTATTTTTGAATGAGTATATTAAATATAATTCAATTTATTAATATTCCCTCTAACCTAACCTACCTCAACCACCTTAACCTTGGGTTCAAACCCATCCCAACCTATTCCCCCCATGCTAAGCCTAATCCTAATCTTAATTTCATCCTAACCCACTTCCTAATGATGTCACATTCCTAATTTTGTGATTGGGAATTCAACCCACTCCCAAAAGTCAAAGTTCTCAAGCTTGATCTTAAATCCTCACCCATGCTTCTTAAATGCTCACCATGCCTCTTGAATGCATCATTTAATGCATATTCCCTTCACCTATACCTCATTAATGATCCCCTCATTAATGTTCCCCTCATTAACACCTCTTACATCCACCATTAATGCCCTTACACCTCCATTAATGGCTTCCTCTCTCCTCTCACTCTCAATTTCTTCTATAAATAGGATGAATTTTGAGCACAAATGGCCCTTAATTTTTAGAGTTGAAAGCATTGTTATGATATTTAGATTATTATGAATCTATGTTGCATTTTAGTTTTGTTATTGTGTATTGTTATAATCTTCATTTCTAGAGCTAGAATGCATGTTTCTTGATTATCTAGATTAGTTTTTACTCAAATATTTCATTCTTAGGTTGTATATGTCATTGATTTGTGCATAATCAGAGGGCATGATTATTGCATTCTTCAAAATCCTCCTAGATAGGAAGCAATAGGTCGATATTAGTGATTTGATACGCTTTTGCTAACCCTTATTTTCACTAATGCAATGATCTATTGAAGTGTTGTGTCTTTCTAAGCAGGTGCATAAAATCACACACACAAGAGAAACCTTTCATGAGATGGGGCATAGATTTAATTGGCATGATTAATCCTCCATCTAGTGCAGGCCACAAATGGATAATTACTGCAACAAATTATTTCACTATTTAGACAAAGGCAATTGCATTGAAAGAAGAAAATGAGAATGTTGTCCTGAGTTTTTATGGTGATATAACTCACAGATTTGGTCTCCCAAACTCTATTATTTTAGACAATGCATTAGCTTTCATAGGCCTTAAAGTGATAGATTGGGAAATCAGACATGATTTTCACTTGAACACAAGTTCAAACTAGTACCCTCAGGGAAATGGTTTGGCAGAATCAACTAATAAGAACTTGATTAGGATAATCAAGAAGACCCTACAAGATAACCAAAGAGATTGGCACACCAAATTGAAATATTCCTTATGGTTGGGAAAAATTACCCCAAAAAATATTATTGGGAATTCTCCTTACATGTTAGTGTATGGAAAAGAAGCTAAGTTGTCCATTTCAACCGAATTGCCAGCTTTGGACTTAGCTACTCAATATGTCTTATTTGAAGAAGGAGTTCCTTTACAAATTAGGTATGCTCAGATTATGGAATTAGAGGAACACATAGATAAATCCATGAAAGATATGGAATTCCATCAGGTGCAAACAAATAAATTTTTTTATAAAAGATCCAGGGCTAGAAATTTCAAAATTGGGGATGTAGTCCTCAAATGGGATGAGTTCAAGACCAATCCTGGCAGACATACTAAATTTGATTCCTTCTCGGGAGGTCCATTCATCATCACTGAGTGAAAGGAGCATAATGCTATCCAGTTATCTGCTCTTGGAGGAGATCCCTAGCCCATTTTTATTAATGGATTCCACTTGAAACCTTGTTTTGAGGTTTGTCCTTCCTTGTAAATATTTGTAAATATGTTTCCTTGTTTTCCATCCCTGCTTTCTAGGTTAGTTTCCTTCTTTCCAAGAAGTGCTTCTGCACAATCAAGTTGTTCCTCCTCCTAGCTCAAATCTTCATGCCTTCCCAGAGGTCTCTGATCTAGTATACAAGTGATGACTCCTATGCCTAATGAATGTCAAAGGCCACTGGTTCTTAATGTCTAGCAGGTAGACATCCCACAAAAATTGCCAAAATGTTATCCAAAATTTCCCCATCATGAAAATTTTGACTACAAGTGGAGTAAATGAGGCTCCCACAAGGGTAGATCCCAGCCTGTATGGTTTCTTTGCATGTTTTCCTTAGCTCTGCAAATATCTCAGGCCTTTGATTTATCTTTGTTCATGGAAAAGAGCCTAAGTATGAAAAACCCTATGCAGATTTGATAAAAACCCTATCTATCCCAAGATTGTTCTAATTTTTCATTACCTTTTCCAGAAACTTAATTTTCCTTTTTTCATGTGTGTTTTTTCCATCCCTTTGCCTCTAAGTCACGTGATAAAGTTGGCATATTCCATATCATCCTGTGATCTCAGGATTACCTCTAGTCTCCTTGTCGCGGCAAGAAAATGAATATTCTTCAATGCTCATGAGACTTCCCGCACACCATCGATCATGATCACTTATATTTCCCATCTCATGGTTGTTTCTAAGTCTCCTGAGAAATTCATGACATCAACAAAGATCACGAGACTCGGAGATTACCATCGGTTTTCCAAGATAGATGATCCTGCGGTAGTCACTTAGTCTCCAAAGGAATGGTGAGCCAACAGTTTTTCTTCTATGACTTAGTGACTCAGGGTTTTCCTTTCCAACTCATGGTTATCTTGAGAGATAATTAAGGTTAAATGAGACTACCTCAGTCACCAGGTCTTGTCAAGTAACTCAAATTTAAGAATTTATCATGCGACTTGGAGTTTAAGGTTTTCTACTTCCCCCGGGGTTAAATCTGAGTTAAGGTTTGAGGTCAGCACCAAGGTAATCTTTGAGCATTTTCAATTTTGATCATGTGGCTGGTGTAAAGGCTTGAAGTAGAGGTTCTTTAAGTTTAAATATATGAGCCATTGCGTCGTGGTGCCATGTGTTCCTGATCAGATGTGCTGAGTCGCGGTGTCGCTGAAAGAAGTTAGGGTTGCAGAGATTAAAGTTAAAAGATATGATCATAATCATTGATGTAGACTTAATCTCTTAGTTTTCACTAAGTCTCATGAAGAGACCATGGTTAAGTAGAATCTATAGAGATGATGAGACTACCTCAGTCGCCAAGTCTCCAAATGAACCCAAGGTAAAGGAAGTAAGTAAAAGTTAGCGTCAGAATTTGCAAATGTCTTTATCAACATCGTTGATCATGCTTTAATCTTGTGGTGGTTCCATTATCTCCATAAGAAATGGATTATTCTCTTAAGTTACTGATACTTAATGTTGATCATATGATCTTGCGGTGGTCACATTATCTCCTAAGTAACTCAGAATTAACAAAATGTTTCAGCGACTTAGCGATATGAAGGAGGTTGATTACCATGGGTTAAAGGGTGAGTCAGAGTCAGAATTAAAGATAAAGATTGGTGACTATGTTTTAAATAGGAGATTCAAGATTTTTCTTTCCTGTTGATGTAGGAATCTGAACCATGTGTGACCATCAAGGTTTAAATATTCAAATATATGAAAATCTAACTCTCAGGGTTCATGGCAGTGGCGCGATTTCTCAGGAAATAGACAAAGGGATGGATCGAGCCAACTTCTTTCAACTGCATTAATGACAATGAGAAAGTTTTCAAAGATATATCTGATCAAGTATGATTTTTCTCAACTACATTAATGACCAAAATTGACAGATTTAGGGTTTTTGCATTGTTTATGTAAAATCTATTGTAATCCTAGTTTCTAGAATTTGATTTTTTTTCTTGAGCCTGTGTGCTAGAGGAACATGTATATAAGTTATTTTTAAAGCTTTTTAGCTTAGATTTTTCCAGCTAGTGTGATATTTTTGTGGCATTTTCTCTACCCCTAAGTTTTCATGTGTTAGTTATCTCATTGAATTGCAAATATTGCAAAGGCTTTTTGTGACATTATTTATGTCCCTGGGTCTTCTTGTTTGTACTTCTCTTACTAGAATATAATACAGAGATGGGTATTGGAATGAACTTGGAGTTCCTGAGCCCTAATTCTTTCTGCAATATTGTGTACTACTATGGGTGATCTGATTTAGATGAGCTTGTGGATATTCTTCAGTCCCTGTCATTTTGTCTCATTCATGTGCCTGATTACAGAAATGGATGTTTGTTTGCAGGTCATAGTCTGTGTCTATTTATAGTGAATATGCTATTATTTGTGAAATCATCTATTTCCCTAATATCCTCTATTTATCTTAGACCTCTCTATTAAATACTTATGCAAGCCTATCTAGAAATTTGTGTTCTATTAGATTCAAGTCCTCTTTCTAAGATTGATTGTTGTGTTTTAATTCAGAAAATTACCTTTGGTGTATCACCTAGTAGGATAATTTTATTTCAGTCATTTCCCTTTTAGCATTCCTTCTATCCCTTTTCTTATCCAATTTACTTTCATACATAAATAGAAAATTAAGGTGATAATCCAAGAGGAACCGACCTAGAATCCAGAGGCTTCACTTCAAGTTAGCACAGGTCCCACAACCTCAAAGTGATTCCCATGTTATACTAGATTATCAAGACTAAAAGAGCTTGAATAGGGTGCAAAATTTAGTGTATAATAGGAGCTAGAGATTCAACCATGCAACCATGAGATTCATCATTCATTAGGAAATGATAGGCCCCCCCTCTCTTTATATATTATTTATGTAAATGTACATTCATCTTTTATAATGTGCAGTTCAGTCATTCCCACAATTTGTGTGGGAAGTTTTCTTTTGAACTTATGAATAAATAAATTATTTTCCTTTAAAGAGTTATGTGACTCCTTTCTTGTATTTGCATTTATGTTGAACTAGAATTCACTTAATACCATATACCTCATGTAATGAACAATCTAGTACAATAAAACATATACCCTTAATTTTTAGCTATAAACACCTTTCCAACTCTACTTGAATGAGCTAGAAGCAAAATTGGGTAACATTTTTGGTGACATATGCTAGATGCTTGTCTTCTAAGAATACCATACTAGCTTCTTGATCTATCCAATTGGCACAGAGTCTTAAAAATTTTGAAAAAACTTTGCAAAATAAACCTTCACACTACTGAAACTAAAAACTAACTTCCTACTACATATTGTTGTAATTTATTATAGTTCTGTGAAGTAGATAGAGGTGCCTTTTTTGTAACAATGAACCAAAAATATTCACTATTATGAATGATGTGTATCTCCTTCATATAGATATAATACATTATAATAGTAAAACCCTTATTCCATCTACTGAAATGAAACAAAATTGACTAACTATGCACATGGCACTTGGAGAAAACAAAAAACATTGAACTATGTGCAAAAAAACTTATTTAAAATGTGAAAATAACCTACTTTGTACAAGCTTAGGTCATCCCTTCAAAAGAAACCATTACAAGGCTGATCAAAATAATTGCACATCTTCTTCATTTTAGAATGCTTTCTCATAAGTAACCATGAGAATATGAAGAAAGAACAAAAACTTTATCAGTTATTACAATGTTTCATGATGAAATAAAGTATACTCACTTACCCAGTTACTTTGGATGATTGTAACATTTCTTGGAAGAAAATGGGTAAAGTGAATTGGTCATCATTTAGTTGGATCTTTATTTTTGGGTGCAAGTATAAATTTTGGTGGTTTTTTTCGATCATCCTAGCTAAATTTCTTATATGAAAACCTCTTGAAATAACAAAATTTGAAACTCCAATGCTATCCTCTTGCTAATGGACCACCTTCTTAACATCATTATTTTGATAAAATACCTTTACCTCATGGTCACAATCTATTTCATTGAAACCAACTTGCTGATGGAGCTTATTTGTTCCAAGTGGATCAAACATAATTATGGATTCCTCAAATTAATCTTGTTGTTCATCCACTTTTTCCTCAAAAAGTGTTAATCTATCATCAAGATTACAAAAAAAATCCTCTAAAATAATCTTCTTCAAGTTCTTCATTAATATTTTCATGCACTTCATAATTTATTTCAGCATCATGCCTATGTTCTTGAAAACTTGAAAGAATATTAAGATCCAAACCTTGGGAAATATGCTTTAGTTTTTTTCTCTGCTCAAGAGAACCAAGAATCTCAATTATCTCTTATTTTTGGATTCTCTTTCTCATATTTTATAAAGTTTGGAACAATATCACCTTGCTCGTGGGTCATGAAAATTAGTAACCCAGCCTCATTCGTATGTTTGAAAGGATATACCTGTTGATTATCACTTGCCCACTCATATAAAATAAAATCCAAAATGTCTTCAACATGGGTATTATACTCATGGACAACAAGTTTCTCCTCTTGATCTTGCTCATAAGAGGTAATATTAGCATTGATGGGAGTAGGAGCATAGGTTTCAATGTGATCATTGGCCAATGGTTCTAATTTTATATTCACTTTTGTACCATATATTGTTCGAAAAAAAATGTGACCAATCAGATGACAAAAACCCCTCAAATTTGCAGTGAAATCTCTACTAAGATGTAAGGAAAAATTTGGTGCAAGATCTATCATGTATATGTCTTGTGGGATTGAAAATTTTGGACATGAATGCAAGTTTATACTCATATTTCTAATCACTCTAACTATATTGATGATTGATCCATCCAATTGAATTACCCCATTTTCCTAAGGCTTATATGAAAAACCCAATTGATCAACTAATTTCTTTGGCATCACTGAACTACCAGCCCCTAAATCTATAATACAATTATGTACTAGGAACTTTCCAATAATTAAAGTAACATAAAATGGTGGTGGTTTTACCTCTTTTATTTGATGTTTATTATTTGGTTGGGTAGTACTTGCAAGCAATACCTTGGATTATTCTTTTGTAGGCTCATCTATCAATGAAATCTTTTCTAAAGCCTCCATAATTAACTCCTTTTGTCAAGGTATTTTTAATACATGCAACATTGACATACTAATAGTATATTTCCTCATTTTATCCACAATATTTAAAGAAAAAGTACTAACCTTTTATTTTTCTTTAGGAACAACAGTGTATGTTTGCACTTGTAGAGGTTGTGATTGTACCTTCTGCTAGTCTTTGGTTGTTATCACCTGACCCCTTGGTAAAATATGAACATTCTTAGGAGGCACAATCACAACTTGGCCTTGTGTTCCTATAGAAATTTTATTGTATGCCTCAAAGTATTCCCTCAATAAAGATAAGCTACAAATGACAAGGGTTCCAAATGTAGATTCACAACCTATAAGAGATAATCAAACACATGGAGATGTTGAAGATAAGAAGTCCATGGTTTACCTTAGATGGGTGTAAACCTACAAAATTCTATACACAAGAAGCATGGAATATGTAGATGAAGAAAATAAGAGCATTTCATTAATTTTTTATATAAACAGAGCTCAAACTTTGAGCATGGGAAAACAAAGGAAATAAACCATTTCAAATATTCACCACAGAATACAAAAGAGAAAATATACACAAGAATATACCAGCATAGAATTAGAGAAAATGACAAACAAATAAATCAGTGGAATACATGGAGATACAACTAGTATCAAGTATGGAGCATCAAAACATACAGAAAGAAATGGGTATTTTTCATTATTTTAAGCATAGATAAAGTTCAAATCACAACAGAAGACCTTATGCTCATGATCGAACAAAATGTTTGATGAGATCAGTCTCACACTTGATTTAACTAAAATGATAGAATTGACTTTGAACTTGATCGAACAAAGGTCAATATGCAAAGATCTTAAAGATACCAATTCTGAACTTGGTTCTCGTCCAAAGATTGATAATAATGATTCCAAACTTGGTTGTCGTTAAAAATTCATTATGAAGCTTAATAAGATATTAAGAAAAAGTAGACATAGGATATCCAGCTTGTGAGAACTAAAGCCTTCAATCCAATAGTTGTGTGTGTCTGAATGTGACCTCTAAATCAGGCACAAACACAACATAGTCATTGCTCAATCCTCAAATTGCGAAAATGAGCATGAATTATCCATTCCACAAATTTGATTGAATCGATCTGTTGCCTCCTATTTAGTTGGGATTTTTTGATTACTCTCAAAATGAGAGCCAACAACCATGACCATTGCTAAAATGGAGGATTTTAAAGCATTATAAAAACTGAAATTGAAACTATTCTATGTGAGAAATGTCATTACAATCTAAGAATGAAAGTGCATATTTTAAGCTAAGAACTTGAAAAAGATGATAGAATTAAGCTATTTTATGTATAAGAAAACTAATTTAAAATGAAAATTTCTATTAATCTAAATTAAATTAAGCTAAATCATGCAACAAATGATTGAAAACATGAAAGAATTGAGATAATATTTTTCTATAGTTTAGATACTCTCAAATTGCCCCTCCCCAAGTGAAGAAAATGAAGTCCATAATATAGAAGAACCTGGAAAGAGGATGAAGAGTTTCTTGGAAAGAAATGGCTGAATCTTCATCTCCATGGAGGAAGGTGAGACAAAATGAGGAATTATTTAATTAAAG
>MU227527.1:7088030-7133420 GCA_018584345.1 Thuja plicata | reverse complement strand
TTAGGAAGGAGAATTTGCCTAGTACAATAGGACTTTGATGATGAGAAAATGCACCAAAATTGATTAGAATTGTAAGGTGCCAATTTTGGGGTATTACATTTTGCCCCTCTTTGAATTGATGTGTGAGAAGAGCATTGATTCAAAGAACATTCTGATGTGAAGATGAAGATTTCAGAAGTCTAGGTTAGGTTTCCAAGACACCGATCAGATTGAGAATTAGAACCACCTTCCGAATGAAGCATGATTCTACAAAGTCTAAGTTAGATTGCGAAGACAACGGTCCAAATACTACTTGAGAGAATATCAGAATCAGGGTTAGATTGTCCCAATGTCCACTAATAGCTGATGAAGATTTAGGACTATCTCCAGAATTAGGGTTAGATTGCCCCAATATGAAGGTTAGCCCTTTGAGATCTGAGTTAGGTTGCCCAGATAATGGTCTAAAAGAGATTTTGAGAGCCATCTTCAGAATGAAGAATGACTTTCAGGAATTAGGGTTAGATTGCCCCAATACCCAATGAGATTTCAAGAATCATCTCCAGAATGAAGCTTGATTCTTGAGGATCCAAGTTAGATTGCTCAAATACCTAGAAAGATAGATGACAAGATGTGAGGCATCAAGATGCCCCTAGAGATTCAAGATCATGGAATATCCAATTTTGACCATAAGGTATGAAAAAATGAATATGCCCCAAGTGATGAGATGCCCCTAGCAATGGGAACTTTTGATTTAGATTAGACTAATTCAAGAATGATGCGAAAAGATTCAATGATGCAATCATCCTGCCCCCTCGGGAGTGAAATAAAAAGATGACACAACAGAAAGCTGATTGACAGCAAAAGATTGCAGATAGAGGCAAGATCGAAGATCTAGAGAAATCAAAAATAGATCAAGAGAAGGCAGAATCGATTTTGAGCGATCAGAAGGTCCTGTTGACTAGGTTTGACCATAGTTGACCAAGTTTGACCAGAGTTGACTTTGATGAAAAGATTGTAGAAGCTGAGAAAATTATGACAAGAGATGATTCTAACAAGAAAGCAACGTAAGAAAATTGACTGCACAAGCGTCCGATCGCGTCGGTCCCAAAATTTTACAATGCGATTTCGAGCTGCTTAGGAGTGTCAGATTTTGTTTTCAATTTCAAGCTGCTTAGGAGTGTCAGATTTTGTTTTCAATTTCAAGCTGCTTAGGAGTGTCAGATTTTGATTTTGATTTTGATCATGAAAATGGATTCATAACAGTCGATTTAGCCAAGGGTGCAATTTTTGCTGAAAATGGAGCACTTTTGAAAATTAGGTCAAAAGCTATATAAGGCCCAGAGGGGTCTTTTTCAAATCATTATTCACTTTTGACTTTTGAGATGGCAAGAGCTCTAGCTGACATTGATCACATTCCCATGTGTACACATCGATTCGAGCACTCCCAATGACACGACCGACCACTAGAGTATGACGCACCTGTAAGTAATCGAAACATTATCCTGTATTTCAATTTTTTATCGCTTTTTAGATCAGTTTAGCATGTTTTTGAAGCTTTTTAAGTCTTTTGTGTCAAGTATCGAGTGAGGAAATAGTTCCCTCACACCGGCCTAGGTCACCCCTCGTGTGAGAAATCAGATTCCTTACACGGGTTAGGGTTTCCTCGCATGGGTCCCCTCTGCGAGCTCGCGCGAGGTGCACGTCGATGTTGCAGGAGATTTCATCACTATTGATGGAATCTTGTGCGAGAAGAGATCCTATCTCACGTGAAATAGAAATATCATACGGGAAAAGAGTTTCCTCACATGAGAATCCTTCTCAGTCCATAAATTTGTCATCCTTGATGTCGCAGAGTCAGTCAGTTAGAATGTCTCAAAACTATGTTTAGGGTAGATACATAGCTGCATTTGTCATCATTGCTTTAAAAAACCATCATGTTGAGATACTGATCAAATGTAGTCACTTTCTTTGTAGGTTGACTTCCCTGATATTGTGTTCCAGTCTCATCATCCTGTCATGGGTGAGCTACTACGGAGACTGTCAGATGCTGATGGTACCCATCTCGATGGGCTAGGTTTATCATATCTTCGTGATGCACATGATATTCGGGTAAATCATGGTCTATTGGGTGCCCTTTTTGAGCATTTCCATTTACAGATGAACACATTCCACTTGCTACAGGGGGAGATGACAGTCACTCCTGAGGACATATACAAGATCCTGAGAGTACCATTCCACGGGACTCATGTGGTGTATGATACCCAGCCAAGGACAAGTACACTGGTGCTGAGGATGATCTTCCAGGATGATCTAGGGATGGGTCGAGCTATCTCCTGGCAGGATTTGATGAATAGGTATGGCATAGATCATACACTGGTAGTTGTCTTGGCACTATTCCTGAGTTGCTACCTGGTGTCAGATCGAGGTCAGCATAGATTGGAGTATGGCTGGGGGGTCATGTTGTAGAGGATGTTAGCTCCACCACCAGTGATATTTGGATGGGGTGAGTGTATGCTCGCATAGATGTATCATGAGATGCATGAGATAGTGTATTGGGGAGCATGGGCTATGGCAGCAAGAGTCGTCATCCTACATATTTGGGCCTGGGAGCACCTTCCCATATGTCGACCAATTTTTCATGATACTCAGCAACCCTTGGAGCTGTATATTTATAGGTAAGCAGATACTATGACTTAGCTAGCACTGGGTAAGATGGATCAGTGGTGAGCTCAGCTGGATGACATGGTAGTAGTTATATGGCAGCCATGGATAGCCACCGATGTTTGGGATGATGCACAGCATGAGTTGCCACATATGTTTTTTTCGTGTCCTCTGATCGGGTGCACCATCAGTGTTATAGATTGTTTCCTATTGACACAAGTCTTACGATAGTTTGGGAGACCACAGGATGTCTCTTAGGAGTATTGTACATACGCTCGATTCACCGATGAGATAAAGAAGGGCTGGCAGAGATAGGTAGATTGAGGTAGGAGCATGATAGATGCTTAGGTACCACCAGCCAGGTGGGATTACTTAGCAGGGGTGACAAATGTAGGGATGACACCTGCATACAGGGATCATATTTTAGTGCACCCCTTCCCTAGATTTACAGATCCTATGGGCATGGGCCCACATGTATAGTAGGTGGTACAGCCACCCCCATAGCAGCAGGCACAGCGGTTGCCACCACAGCAGCCGCCACCATGGGAGGCATAGAAGCCACCACCTTAGCAGAGAGTACCGCTGAGGACCTCGTAGATTCCCATTCCTTCTAGACCTATGGGTTTGGATGTAGGTGCAAGGAGCAGTGGTACTCAATAGAGGTCCACTGAGTAGGGGGAGGATACCATTATGGTTGATACTATTACAGCCAATCCACTGGTAGGATAGGTAGCACAGCTATAGGAGGCTCTCAGGAGGAGTCGAGAGAGAGTGAGATAGGCATAGAGGGAGCGAGATGACTTCCACACATAGGTGATTATCCAGGAGACCCGAGTGGCCAAGCAAGACTGAGAGATCTGGGGTTTATAGGAGGCACTGGCTAGAGCTCAAATAGAGGTGATATATGAGGTTTCTCAGTCAGCCTATTACTATGCTGCATACACAATCATAATTCTTGAGGCAGCGGACCAGGTTCTGCCCTTTTCAGAGTATGCTAGGACACAGGTCACTCCGCAGGAACCACCACAGGCACCTCCTTAGTAGCAGGCACAGCCACCTCCTCCACCTCCTCTAGGTGGGAGTGGATAGATGAGATATATTGATATACATTTTTTTACCACCATTTTGATATACTGTGCTCGAGTAGCACCCTTGTACATTTGACCGATCAATATATATATATATATATATATATATGAGCTCAATTTTGGCATCATTGTACTTGTTTATATATTGCTTCAAATTTGTATGTCTTGTGAGATGTTTCCTATATGATTAGATGTATGGATTAGGAATGTATGCCATGGATGAATATGCAAATGTTTATGCACATGTTTTATTTGGTGAATGCTATGAATGTAATGTAATGATAGATGTTAGATGGATAAATGCTATGTATGATTTGATTTATGCCTATAATGAATGCACATGTTTATGGATGTATGGAAATGCAATGGTACTAATCATCTCATGTGGGATATTGCAATATACAACAGGTACTAACCAAAAGAATATGAATGAAGATCGAGATCGAGGACCGAACGCTTGTGCAGTCGAGAGGAATCCAAGACAAAAGATGAGGAACTTCAAAGAATAAGAAGACAATGAAGAGAGCACCAAAACTATCATGATGCAAGCCTAAAATGTGAATGCAAGCCTAAGCTAAATGCAACCCTAGGACTTGGTTTTTGGACTTATCGCATAATTATCATCATCGAGTATTTTTGGAACATCGGAGTCAATGCAATCCTTACTGGTGCCACTGCAACCATAAGAATATGAATATGACTTTCATCGGATAAAGTGTAGGAAATGAACATAAGCACCAGGGCACAAAATCCAAGATGACTTGAACATCATTTCTAGTTTGATATAGTAAAAGTACACAAGTAAACAAATAGAGCAATAACAATCAAGGGGATAGTTCCAACCCCCCTTGGCATACAAATAAACAAGATCAAGGGATGTGAGGATTTTCCACCTTAGTGCGGGAGCTCTTATCACATACACCCTATTTATTTGACGCTGTCAGATCATCGAAACCACACCCACAAGAAGTAGACAAAAGAAAATATCAATGAAATTCATGAGAATAGACAGAATTCAAAAAGAGATTCAATCATAACTCAGCATGTTTCAAAGTTTACGAATGTGCCTATGTTTGGGGTGTTGAAAAACACTGTTGTTCTTGTGAGTGCATTGTGTTTGATTTCTATTGAGAGATATTTACATTGGGATGTCCAATGTGTGTTAAAAAACATAGATGTGTCCAAATATAGTGTTGAAAAACACTATTTGATTGGGGTGTTGAGAAACACCAGTTTGTGCCGGTAGATAGTTGTCCTTTAGAACTAACAAGATTACTAACTCGAGTGTAAACCAAAGATGCGATCAAAGTGGGGAGCCAAGCCCCCAAGTATTGAACAGTTTGATGTCAGATATGTAGATAGTGAGTTGATGTGAGAAATCTTAGTAATATAGCGACAATAGGTAGACATAGTGAGAACCACTGGTGACTGATGTAGGAGAGATTCTCAAGCATGAAGATCAATGTGAGATATAGGCATCAACAGGCAGACTCAGTGAGAACCACTGGTGACTGGTGCAAAGAGGAGAGAGACTCCAAAAGATAGGACAATGCCCCCTAGACAAGGAAGATGCCCCTGAATGTGACCAGTTTCAATCCATGTGAAGTCGAGCAAAATCTTGAAGATGACTAAGAACGAATGCATGAGCAAGCAAACTAAAGTAGGAAAGCAAACTAAAGTACGAAAGCAGGAGAGAAAATAGCAAGAAAGCTAAGGGATGTCGCGATAGATAGAGCATTACGGAATAAGAGGTGCCTATTTACCAGGTTTTCACCATCTTGGAAGAAATTCTATTTTTTCTACCATGACGCCTGTTTACCAGGTTTTCATCAATGGCACATTTTTCTCTTTTTTTTTTGTATTTTCATTTTTTTCAAATTTTTTTGTACTTTTTATTTTTTTTATTTTTTTTGTATTTTTGTATTTTTTTATTTTTTTTGTATTATCAAGGTGCCTGTTTACCAGGTTTTCATGAGGATAATAGATACATCAAAGCACCTATTTTCTAGGTTTTCACTAAGATGATCATTTTTTCAGGACATTTTGCAATTTTTAGGATTTTCTCATAATAGAGTATGTACATGAGCATTCAGAAGACATCTCAACTGTAGAACTTCTTCAAATGAAGAGTGTTGATAGGCTCTTTGAGTTGTTCACCTTCTGTGGTAGAGAGTTGGTAAGCACCATACCCAAACACTGCAGTGATAATATACGGACCAAGCCAGTTTGATTCAAATTTTCCTTTCTGGACCCACTGTTGTTGATTCTTGGGGTTCTCTCTCAGGACGAGATCACCCATTTGGAATTCCCTTGGTCTGACCTTCTTTTTGTAGCTTTTAGATATTCTCTTCTGATATGCTTGGAGATGATCCAATGCCACTTTCTGACATTCATCTAGTAGTTCAAGCTCTTGTAGCTGAGATATTCTGATATCATCATCAGTAATGAGGCCCTTGAGAGAGACTCACAAGGTAGGAATCTCAACCTCAATAGGAAGCACTGCATCTGCACCATAAACTAGAGTAAAGGGCATGGCCCTTGCTGGTGTTTGTTTACTGGTGCAGTAAGCCCATAAAGCCAGATTAATCTAGAGATGCCAGTCTCATCCAGTTTTGTGTACTGTGTGGTGTAAGATCTTGAGAATGTTCTTATTTGAAGCTTTCGCCTGTCCATTACCCTGGAAATAATAGATAGAAGACCAGTGCTGAATGATTCTAAACTTATTGCATAAATCTATTAGATCCTTGTTCTTGAATTTCCCCCCATTGTCAGTGATTATTGATGAGGGTACACCATATCTACAAATGATGTAATTCAGTATAAACATAGCCACAAACTTTCCATCAGCTATAATGAAGGCACTACCTCGACCCACTTGGTAAAATAGTCTGTAGTAGTGATGATGTATTTATGTCCCCTTGAAGAAGATAGATGTATCTGACCCACTAAGTCAAAGGCCCATTGTTGAAATTTCCAAAAGATGACAAAAGGAATGAGCTCCTTGGCAGGAGCATGGATCAGGTTTCCATGAAGCTGATATTGTTTGCAAGATTTAGCAAATTGTATAGCTTCTTTCTCCATATCTGGCCAATAGTAACCAGCTCTAATAAGTTTACGAGCTAGTGTCAGACCATTTGAGTGAGATCTGTAGATGCCTTCATGCACTTCTACTAACGCACACTTAGAATCATCAGGTTCTAAACACCTAAGGAGGGTACCATCTAGACCTCGTCTATATAAGTCGTTAGCTACAATGACAAACTGTGAAGCACTGCAGATTAAGTGACATTTCTCATTTTGGGTGTAAGTGTCTAGAATGATCTGGTCATGAAGGTAGGAGTAAATTTGATGGTAGCAGGATGAGTCATGTCCAATGACTGAATAGATCATCTGGGATTCAAGGGAATTATAGGCAGGGTGGCATATTCTCCACTAGGAATTCATGTCTAAAGTCATTTTCTAGCATTTGTAACATGGAAGCCAGACTAGCCATGGCATCACCTGCTTTATTATCTACCCTTGGAATTTTCTGGAAAGTAACATGGGCAAAGCATTTCTTAAGATCATCAACCATCTTTTTATAAGGCACTAGTTTTTCGTCTTTTGTTTGATAGATGTCATTCACCTAATTAATAATCAACTATGAATCTCTAAAGACTTTTAGCTCATCGACACACCATTCAATAGTGATCTTTAATCCATTAATCAAAGCTTCATACTCAATAGTGTTATTGGTGCAAGGAAACATCATTTTGTAAGCCTTTGGCAATGAATATCCCTGAGGTGTAATGAACAAGATTCTGGTGCCTGACCCCTGCTGGGTGAATGATCCATCAAAGAACATGGTCCATGAATGATGTGTGAGAAACATGATGGACTCATCTAGGAATTCAATCCTTAATGGTTGATGATCTGTAGTAGGTTCCTCAGCCAACTAGTCTGCAATTGCTTTCCCTTTTATAGCTTTTCTCTTGACATATTCAATATCAAATTCACTAAGGAGCATGACCCATTTATCTAGTCTACCTATGAGGGTAGCTTTACTGAGTAAGTACTTTAATGGATCAATTTTTGCAATGAGCCTTGTGGTGTGAGAAATCATGTAGTGTCGTAACTTTTGGGAAGTGAACATCACTGCTAAGCAAGCTTTCTCGATGATAGAATAATTCATTTCATAGGAGACCAATGTTCTGCTTATGTAATAGATTGCTCTTTCTTTATTGTTTTGATCTTCTTGAGCCAATAGAGCACCTAGAGATGTTTCTATAGCTGAGAGGTATAATATTAATGGCTTCCCATGAATAGGAGGCATTAATATAGGTGGATTGGCAAGATATTGTTTGATTTGTTGAAAGCCTTGTTCACATTCTTTGTTCCATTCATAGGTCACACCTTTATGTAGAGTTTTAGTAAATGGCTATGACTTGTCAGCTAGCTACGAGATGAAGCATCGAATAGATTAAAGCTGACCTTGAAGACCTCTAATTTTTCTAATATTGTGAGGTGGAGGCATTTCCATGATAGCTTTCACCTTTATAGGATCCACCTCAATTCCTTTTGCGGAGATGATATAACCAAGAAATTTCCCCAAAGTTACTCCAAATGCACATTTCTTAGGGTTAAGACGCAGTCTAAATTTTTCCATACGATCTAGTATAGGGCCTAGATCAGTAAGATGTGTCTTCCTATCCATGCTTTTAGCAAGGGCGTCATCAACATAGTCCTCCATTGTTTTGTGCATCATGTCATGAAATATGGTAGTGACTACTCTCTTATACGTGGCTCTAGCATTCTTAAGACCAAAAGGCATAACATTCCAGTAGAAAGTGCCCCATGCACAAGTAAAAATAGTCTTTTCTTGATCCTCTAGCACAATTTTGATTTGGTTGTAGCCAGATAAGCTGTCCATTAGAGAGTACATTTCGTATCCTACTGTCATATCCATAATCATATCAATGTTGGGTAGTGGAAAATCATCTTTTGGACATGCCTTATTTAAATCCCTGAAGTTTGTGCAGACTCTGATAGATTTTTCATGCTTCAAAACTAGGACTATGTTGGAGATCCATTCTGCATAATCAATTGCTCTGATGAACCCAGCTTTTAAGAGTTTCTCTAGTTCTGCCTTGACAAGTAAAGCCACATGTGGATGCATCTTTCTAAGTTTTTTCTTGACTGGTTTTACTCTGAGAGCTATTGATGGATGATGCATGATAAGATCAAGATCTACACCAGGCATGTCAGAGTATGTCCATGCAAAGTTTGTCTTTTTCTCCTTGAAGAAATCTATGAATTCCTTGAGTTCTTCTACAGAAAATGATTTAGCCACATGAATAATGTGTGGATGTTCTTCTGTACCCAGATTTACCGGCTGAGTTGGCTCAATTAGCACCGATGAGAATTCCTAGAAATGACTCTAAAGTGCATCAAGTATCTCATCCTTAGGTGCCTCAGAGAGGTTTTTACCTTCAGATGCATCTATTCTTTTTAATTTTTTTGGCTCTGATACTGCCACAATGTGGTTTTCACCATCAGAGCACCTATTTTTTATTCTTTTAATTTTATGACTAAGATACTTGATATCAGCCTCAGTCATGTTGACACTTTCTTCACTAGTGGAGGACGTTATAGGTTCAACAGTGTGAAGGTAGCAGGCTAGAGCATATTCATTCTGGAATGTGAGGACTTCATTGGATGAGGATGGGGAATTTCAGTCTATTAGATCAAGATGTTGGAGTGAGAGAGAAGTGATGGGTTCAAGTAAATTCACGGTATAGTCATCAAAAGCACTAACTAGTAAGCTGAGACCTAGAGTGATCTCATCCAAAGGTGTATTTGAATCCTTTTGACTCCTAGCAGCCGTAGTAGAAGACACGTTAACATTTATGGACTCAAACTCATTACACCTTTCACTAGACCCTTCACCTATGTTGAGAAGCTTTTCATAGGATCCTTCTGAAAGACTGTCAAACTCATATTCATGAGAATCTGTGTCTGAAATCTGACTGGGATTTTTGTACCATGAAAGTTTGGGAGTTCTTGTGACACCAACCTATTCTTGTGCTAATTGCTCTTGAAATTCTGGTGGTATATACCATTCACCCTGGAAATCAGAATCTTGTAACACTTTCCATTGTTCATAGGTTAATGCATCAAATGGAGTGGTTTTATGAGAATCATTGTCAGTCTTGACTGAATTGACACATGGTACAAAATTATCTGGCTCAGCAAAGAATTTTGCCAGGTCTGGAGGAATAGGATAAGGAAAGCAATCCTCATCAGAGCTATCCTCTACAGTGTCAACTATAGCTGTGCCTTCAGGTTCTGGTGGAGGATCCAGTTTTGGCACAAATTTGTTAATCCCTAGATGGAACGGGATCTTCTTGAAGCCTAAACCAGTTGTGTCTTTCATATTTTGGCCCATAGCTTTAATAGGTTCAACTAACCCATTACCATTCACCCCTATTGGACCACTCCCTTTGTATCCAAAGTGTTTCATGATTTCAAGACCTTCACTATTGGGATCTAGTTCACGAGTTGGGGTGGTCTATCTAGATATGTCCTTTCCTTTATAGAGCCAAGATTTAATAGCTCTTTCCTCATCTTCATCTTCTAGTGGTGTTGAAGCTCGTACAAAGACACCATCATAAACTATTTTAGGAGGAGCAGTAGAAGATTTATTGTTCTTAGAGGGTCTCCCATCAGAACGAGGAGATGGTGGTAGAGCTGCTAATGATAGTACCAATTCTATTTGATACCCACCCATGCCTATGTCTTTGATTTTCAAAGTTTGTTCCATGTCTCTAAGCTCGGCATCATAGAATTTTGTGTATTCTCTGTTAGTTGGAACAAGACTATCAGCTGACTGTGTGAGCGCATTACAAGAAGAACCCATACTAGCAGGAACTGTTAATTCTACACCTTGGAAAGGAAACTTAATGCACTAATGATATGTAGAGGGAACCACTTGCATTTCATGGATCCACGGTCTTCCTAGCAGGATGTTATAAGCAAGAGGAAGGTCCAACACCTGACATGTGACATGTCTTTTAACTGGTCCAACCTGAATGGGTAGCATAACTAAATCTTTAGAATTTCTTTCTTCTTCATCATAGGCCTTGATAGTAATTCTCTTGCAAGAATCTATGTGATCTTCATCATAACCTAGCTGAGCGAGAAAGTGAGTATAGAAAATATTGAGACCAACGCCATTGTCAATAAGGACGCAGCGGACTAGTTGTTTTCCAATCATGACCTCTATATGAAAAGGAGCATTATGCGGGTGACTAATCAAGTGATCATCTTCTTTTGAGAAGGATAAATAGTGTGGTGAAGTCAAGTGACCTACCACAGATTGAAACTGATCAAGATTGATGTCTTTGGGAACGTTAGCCTCTACAAGGGCTTTATCTAGAATCTACATGTGAGCAGGCAAGATCTTCAACAGCTCAAAGATGGTTATTTGAGCGTCGGTTCTTTACAGCTAGTTGAGAATACTATAGCTAGCAGTAGGAGGTGTGGGGACCACTTTCATGGTCTTGTTGGTTGGGCCAACAATAGCTTTATCTATGGTTTGTTTTGGTGTGGATGTAGTAGCAGGAGGGTTAGGACCCTTGAGAGTGATTTTAGTGCGGGATCTAGTAACAATGTTTGCACAATCCTGAGATGTTTCAGATTTAGATGAGCGAGACCCAGGGCCTCTCAAAACAAACAAGTTCTTAGAATTAGGAACATCCCCTCTCCCCTTAGTAGTAATCACATCACAATACTCCACTTCAATAGGTTCAATCATGTTGATGGCATTATCATAAGTGGTATGTGTGTAGTTGACCTTGGCATTGTTGTTCTTAGCGCTGGAAGACTCACCTTTCTTGTGATGAGGAAAGGGATCTTTAAATGCCTGGTGGTCCAAATTTTTATTATGATTTTCTACAACAATAACCTCATCATCAATCAGATCTTGGACCTTATGACACAACTGAAGACATGTAGCAGTCTTATGACCCTTGTTTTGGTGATAGTCATAGTATGTGTTGTCGTTCCACTAATGGGGTCGTGCTTGTGGATCATATAGACATTTGTCCAAAGGAATGGGAATCTAATTTGGCACCAAAGTCTTGAAAACTACATCAAGTAGTTCTCCCAAGGAAGTAAATTCATGCTTGGGTCGAGGGGCCCAAGGTTTGTTGCTAGAAAATCTAGAAGACGGTTGAGTATTTGTTGCAGCCTTTTCAGCAGTTTTAATCACTTGTATACTATAAGTGAGATTGAAAACTAGTTTTGAAGGAGCTGGGGTCACATTATTAACCACTCCATCATTCACAATGTCCCTATTTTTGTTGACAAACTTCCCTTTATCTTTGTTGGAAGAGGAACCTTGTTTGTTGTCTTTATACAAAGTCAATTCACCTTTCTTAACCATAAATGCCTCTATCCTCACAGCTTGCTTAATCATGCTGTCAAAATTAAGGGGACCTTGAAGTTGTACTTGATACCCAAAATCAGGAGTGAGATTGTCCAAGAAGATATCAAGTTTCTCAGATTCAGGTATTTTACGAGGATACTTTGTGCAAAGTTATTTCCATCTCTGGAGAAATGTCAGGAATGGATCCCCTTGTCTTTTCTTGAGATTGCAAAGGTCCCTGATGTTGACGGGATGATGTATGTTGTGAGAATAATGTTGCATAAAGAGATTTACAATCTCATTGAAAGTCTTGATGCTGGTGGGTAGTCGAGAAAACCACTCCATGGCAGGTCCACCCAAACTTCAGGGAAAGAGACGCATTAGATAGGTTTGATCATGAATAAACTCCATAGATAGGGTCCCAAATTCTCTCAAATGATCCCGAGGATCAGTGGTACCCAAATACTTATAATACTTAGGGAGTTCAACACCTTTGAGAAAAGGTGGCATATGAAGACTCCTATAAAAAAGAAAAGGACAAATTCTCTCCATCATGAATTGTTGTGCGAGTTTGTCCTTATCCTGCATAAGTTAGCTGATTTGATTTTGGATATCTTGAATTACCTTGTGCAATTTGGTAGTCTCAGTCTCTTCTTCTTGAGCCACAAGTGTTTCCACTTGGAAATTTGGGGGTAGCTTAACTCCTTGTTTTTCCAAATCTAGAAAATATTTCTCTTTATCTTCCGCAAGGAGAATTTCCATCATCTTGATGAGAGCCTTATTAGATTTTGCAGCATCTATGTCATTTTGAGTTATTGGCTCATCATCATTACCAAGGGTCTCGTAAATGCTTTTACTCTGATCTTGACCTGGTCATTTGGAGGAGGACGATGGTGATGCTATTCCTCTTGTTGACACTGATCATTTTGAGATTGGTCGTGGACCCCACTATGTTGACCTTGTAGGTAATCGAAAGGAGTTTCCATGTCATTGATGTGGGATTGTGCTATGTGCACAACTTCAGTATGAGTGTTAGTATTGAGCTGATAATTCATGGTCAATGTAACTTTTGGTAGATCAAAGGGGTTGATAGGATCAAAAGGATTGATATGTTCAAAAGGATCACTAAGGAAGTGAGGATCGTCAATAAGGTCAACCCAAATAGGTGACTTTCTGAAGCTTTGTTGGTCTGAAAGAAATGGATTTTGTTGATCTTGAAACAAAGGATTGCAGCACAACTGGAACACTAGTTTCTGATTCAGACTGGAATCTATACTGAATGGGGAGGAGGAACGTGAGGATCCCTCCGGACTATCAGATTGAACAATGGGTTCAAAATGACCTTTTCCTTGATTACAAGGTTTACTTCTACCTATTCCAGAACCACAAATGGGAAATATATTTCCGCTTCTAGTCGTAAAAGGCATAGACAAAGATGAAACAAGAGAGAACTTAGGATCCAACTCAAAACTATATCTCTATAAATAGAGAAAAGGAGGTAATAGGCTAGAACAACCAAGATGAAAGATGCACCCAACACAAATCATCAAGAGCATGGCTAGAAAAACCGAGATGTGACTATCGCATTGCAAGGTACAAAAGCATAGAAAGGTATAACAAAGAACAAAGAGACAAAATGATTTTGAGCAAGAATCGATCGGTTTGCAACTTGAGACAATCAATTTCAGACTGCAGACAATAGGGAAATAGGCAATCAAATCTCAGACAAAAGTCAGATCAAGAAAAAAACTCATTAGTTAACGGGAAATAAGTCATTGTTTTAGGACACCAGAGGACATATCCACATGAGAAAGTGCTATTTCGCATGAGGAAACTCATAACTGCGCATGAGAAAATGCAAGCTTGCATGAGGAAGTGCTCAGTTTCTGAAATCTCGCACCAGAAAACTTTAGGTTTCGATAGATCAACTCAATTTTTGAGACAAAAATCAGATTTCAAGACACAGTCAGGACTGTTCTCTGACAGAATTTCCAGATTTGGGACAGTTTTATGAAAGTGTAGATCAGCAATCTCAGTTTGAATGTGGTAAGCAATCGTTAACAAGCACAAAGTTTTGATCAGACAATAGTGTTGCAAGAAGTAGTCACAAATAGTTCTACCAAGGACAAAGAAACTTGGCAGAATCATGGGAGTCTTTGTTTAATCATGATTGGATAGTTTAAGACTCAAAACAAATGCCTAGTTATCCCTACAAAAAAATGGTAGAGAAGACAAAATTTGTGCCTTATTGTCTTATGCGTATGCATGCACCTCACACAGCAGTGTCACCCTTGAGAGAGCACCCATGTTTTTGGTGTTTCCAAAGACTTAGTAATATATGTTCAAAGGTTACCCTTAAAGTAGGGGCCAATGTCATATACCAGCTCAAGCATACAGGTGCATACCTATGTTGAGAATCTAGGGGAGAGATTCTTCCCCCTCCCTGCGCATAGATTGTCTTCTTTTAGAGGTGATCCAGGTAGGCATCTAACTAAGAAATTTTTTAGTGGGCTTCCATTCACAATAACCTTCAGTGCCCCTGATATAGGTCTGGGACCTCACAGCCACACCAACACTTGAAAGTCATACACCCCTGCAAGCAGGGCTGGGAGCGGCGCCGCTGAGTACAACAAGCAAGGCTTTCTCAAGATGATAGTCAGAATCATGAGAAAGAAGTTATCATGGCTTTGGAGTCTTTGGACTCAACAAAGAAGACTTTATTATAGTGAGGTGGAATCACCGGCGATAGGTGTGTACTCACTTGGGTCATTCCCGGAGGTTCAACTTCTGGCAGGACCTCTAAAGGTGACACAAAACATGGCTTGGATTCAAGGGTCAAATTTTCTAATTCTCTCAAAGAGAGAAGAGCATACTTCTCTACCTCTTCACCTTACCCAAACATGTAAGACATATTCATCACTGAGATAACTCTCCTCCAACCAATTCACAAGCCTTTGGGTTTCTGATTCTCTCAAAGAGAGAAGAGCATAATCCCCTAACAAGTGAACGTGCTAAAGGTTCGTTGATCTTTCCTTGCTTCCCTAGGTCTCTATCATGCTAGCAACATCTGGGTCTCATATTCATCCATGGGCATCACTTCCATGTAATGAAGAGCCTATTCCCCTATTTTGCTATCAAGATTCCTAAGAAATTTTAACAAGGCCCTATTTATACTATGTGAAGAAAGTGAAAAAACAAGCACAACATTTTTAGAATAATCTTTGAAAATCGTCCTACAAGAAAACTGTTAGCAAGTTTGTATCTTTGTCAAGTGACCTACAACCCACTGTTATGCTGTCAGAAAAATTAGAAAGATAAAAAATAGCAGCATGTTAGAGTGATCAGAAAAAATTAGAAACAGTACTTTCAAAATAGTAAAACTTTAAAAAATTGGCCTCGAGTCTCGCATGAGGAAGTACCAGACTTCCTATGAGGAATTGCAAGGCTTTGCACGAGGAAGTGAAAAACTTCACGTGGCCTGCTCAAAATTCTTGTGTGAGAATTTGTACATAGACAAGTACGGCCGTATGACAGAGTATAAAATTTTATCAGAAAAAAAATTTGAGAGTGAGGTAAGAAATCAGTTTTTTGCCCCATGGTGGGTGCCAAAATGTGTGTCTAAATGTGACCTCTAAATCAGGCACAAACACAACATGGTCATTTCTCAATCATCGAATGTCAAAAATGAACATGAATTGTCCATTCTACAAATTTGATTGAATCAACCTATTGCCTCCTATTTAGTTGGGATTTTTCAATTACTCTCAAAATGAGAGCCAACAACCATGACCATTGCTAAAATGGAGGATTTTAAAACATTATAAAAATTGAAATTGAAACTATTCTATGTGAGAAATGTCATTACAATCTAAGAATGAAAGTGCATATTTTAAGCTAAGAACTTGAAAAAGATGATAGAATTAAGCTATTTGATGTATAAGAAAACTAATTTAAAATGCAAATTACTATTAATCTAAATGAGATTAAGCTAAATTATGCAACAAATGATTGAAAACATGAAAGAATTGAGATAATATTTTTCTATAGTTAGATAATCTCAAATTTCCCCTCCCCAAATGAAGAAAATGAAGTCCATAATATAGAAGAACCTGGAAAGAGGATGAAGAGTTTCTTGGAAAGAAACGGTTGACTCTTCATCTCCATGGACGAAGGTGAGACAAAATGAGGAATTATTTAATTAAAGAAATGAATTATTGCCACATGAGTGGATTTTCATATGGAATTATGGAATTCTTTTTGAGGATAATCCATTCAAATAATTAAATAACTATTCAATTCCTTTTGATGTGTATTAGCTAAAGGGGGTGGAATTAATTTAATTTAAAAGCACTTAGGAATTTAGAATTAAATTAATTAATCATAGGTATTTTTAGCTAATAAACCTTGAAAATTTAGGAATTAAATATAGTGTAAGATTTATGCAAATTCAGGTTTTCTGCATTTGAGACTAAGTTAATTAGGAAGGAGAATTTGCCTAGTACAATAGGACTTTGATGATGAGAAAATGCACCAAAATTGATTAGAATTGTAAGGTGCCAATTTTGGGGTATTACAACAGTTCTGACTTAGTCAAGGAACCGTCATGCCTTTTAGTTTTTTTTTATAATGAATTCCTTTTTAATGTTGTTTCAAGCAAAGTTTTAATTGACGATAGTGTGATCATGCCCCCTCAGGAATGAAATTGAAGGAAAGAATAAAATACCTTTGTTGAAATGATGTATCACTTGCAGTAATCGGTTAGGTCAAGAAATAATGGATTAGAAGAAGTGAAGGAATGAAGGTGTGTTAAGAGTAAACACACTTGTACCAAGTTAATCACGTTAAAATGTGAGTTTGATTTCGTTCCCGATAGGTCAAAGATTTCAGGAATCATTGATTATGTCATTAAATTGGATTTATGAATGGAATTAGAAATCATTTTGAGTGCAAACCCTTTTTATGTTGTTCTCTTCCTTTTGAAAATGAATCATGGAATCTCTAAATTCATCTACATGCAGACTCTTAGGACTGTCACTGATTTGCAGATATTGTAACATTTTTATCATCATTAGGCATTGTTTTGGAATAGATACCACCTGATAGTACAATAATCATTAATACCCACTGATATTATGAAAGTATGAATACTATGCTTATTGGATGCAATTTTGGAAATATACTTAGGCATCAAGGCATAGAAGCCAGGATAACAAGTTAGTCACTTTCCTTTTACTATATCAGAATCTGTGTAAGGTAAGATATTGGACCTGCAATGACCTCAAAAATTCATATCCCATGGTACATTATGTTTCATACACCTTCATGATAATTTGAGTTTAGAAACAGACAAGGAAATTGTTTCAACCTCACCATAGTTTATACATAACAAAGATTGAGATATATGCGGCTATCCACTCATGTTGGCAGCTCTTACCATAAACATCCAAGTTAGATGAAATTTATAGGATAATTTGGAACAATTTTCATACACAGAAAACCAAGAAAATTTTATGCCCCCTGTCCTTGTGACTCTTTGTCTTTGCGTAGACATCATGGAGTAACTCAAAAGACATAACAACTATCAATTGAGAATCAATCAAAGAAAACTTATAACTACTTATATGCCCCTAGTTTAAAGCATCATCGAAGCATAAAAGAGTCATAACCAAACCAAGACCAAACTGTGTGCTTAAGTAGTATTGAGACATACTATTGATTCATTTTTCAAGCACAATATAGATTCATCAATAAAAATTTGGAATTTAAGCAATATGTTTTCCATGTCTATGTGTAACCTTGTCTTTGTTTGCAATCCAATGTAGTGTTAAAGACACACCCTTGTTTCATGAAAGTGATAGTTTTGTGCAAGCATCAATAATTTTTGTGCTGGAAGGCAAACCCTCTTAGAACGACCTAGCAGACACAACCTAACAAGCTAGAAAAGATGCCCCCAGTGCAGAATGATTTTTTTCCCTAAGACAGAAATGCAAACAAATCCCAAGAAAGGATAAGATATTCATAAGGAAATAGAGTCAACTGATAGCACATATGTAATCATGAAGGTTTAGTATCAGTAATCTATTGATAGATAGAGTGCAGAATACAAGTGACTCTTGTTTTCCAAGTTTTCACCACTCGGAAAAGCTTCTCCTTTTGCTACCAAGATGCCTGTTATACCAGGTTTTCATCAAGTCACTTTTTTTTCAATTTTTTTGCTATTTTTGCTTTTTTGAATATTTTTGTAGTATCAAGGCACCTGTTTGCCAATTTTTCACCAAGGATACCTTTCTTCAGGACCTTTTCCACTATTTTGGATTTCTTCAGGCGCAATTTTTTGATGTTTTGGTATTTTTTGAGTTTATCACTGTATAGGCTCTACGAGCCAGTCATCAAGCATAGAACCACTCCAAATTTAGAGTATTGATAGGATTCAAAAGGACATCTCCCTGAGGTGTAGTGAGCTGATAGGCTCCAGTCCCAAAAGTTGCAATAATGACATAGGGTCCCAACCAGTTAGGTTCAAACTTTCCTTTTTGTTATCTGTTAGGCTAGTTCTTAGGATTCTCTTTCAGAAGGAGATCCCCCACTTGAAATTGTCATGGTTTGACCTTTTTATTGTACCCTTTTGACATACATGTTTGCATGTTTGGTACACTTTCAGATGATCGAATGCTTGTTTTCTGCGCTCATCAAGTAATTCTAGTACATTCACCCTATCGATGTGATACTATTCATCAGTAACAAGACCTTGTAAAGATACCTACAAAGATGGTATTTTAACCTCAATAGGTAGTACTACTTCTATGCCATAGACTAGGGAAAATGGTGTGGCTCCAGTTGGTGTTCTGATGCTTGTTCTGTAGGCCCAAAGCGTCATATTTAATTTTAAATGCCAATCTCTACCAGAATTACTCACAGTCATGTGTAGGATCTTGAGAATATTGTTATTAGATGCCTCAGCCTATCCATTACCTTGAGGATAATAGATTGAGGAGAAATTTTGAGTAATGTGAAACTGTGTGCAAAGTTCTTCAATGTCTTGGTTTTTAAATTGGCCCCCATTGTCTATTATAATTGAAGAGGGTATCTCATATCTACAAATAATGTAGTTCAAGATGAATATAGCCACCTGTTTGCGAGTGGCTTTGATTAGCATCATGGCTTTGACCCACTTTGTGAAATACTCAGTGGTTGTAATGATGTACTTGTGTCCACTTGAAGAATTAGGATATATTTGTCCAACCAAGTCAAAGGCCCATTGTTGAAATGGCCAATGTGTTATGAATGGTATGAGTTCTCTGGTAGGAGCATGGATGAGATTTCCATGCATTTGGAATTTATGAAATTTTTTGGAAAATTGAATAGCATCCTTTTCCATCGTGGGCCAATAATAGCCTACTCTAAGCAGTTTCTTAGTTAATGAAAATACATTTGAATGTGATCCACATACACCTTTGTGGACTTCTTTTAATGTGCAATCTGACTCTTCATGTTCTAAACATCTAAGAAGTGTACCATCAAGACCTTGTCTATATAAGTTAGTAGTAATAAGGACATAACACGATGCTTTCCTAATCAAGGCTCTTTTTTCATTTTGGGATAGATCATTGGGAATAGTTTGGTCAGTTAGGTAAGCAATGATCTTAGTATACTGAGATTGGTCTAGGGTGTTTAAAGCACAAATTACTTGGTATTCAGGTGTATCAAAGGCTGGGTAGGATAATTCTTCCACTAAGAAATCATAGAGGAATTGATGTTCCTCCAGTTGTAACATGGATGCCAGTGTATCCATAGCATCTACAGGTATATTCTATGTTCTAGGTACTTGCTGGAACGTGATGAAGACAAAGTACTTCTTTAAGTCATCAACCAGTTGGTTGTAGGGCATCAACTTCTCATCTTTCATTTGATAATATCCATTTACTTGATTGATAATGACCTGGGAGTCACCATACACATGTAACTCTACAATATTCTACTCCATAGCAAGTTTAAGACCATTTACCAATGCCTCATATTCAGAAATGTTATTTGTTCATGGAAACATCAATTTATAGGACTTGGGTATTTTTTAGCCTTGAGGAGTTATGAATAGAACCTCAGCTTCAGAGCCTTGTTGTGTGAAGGAACCATAAAATTACATATTCCATGGATACTCAGTTAGATGCATAATTGCTTCATTAGGGAACTCAATTTGTAAAGGTTCATCATCTTGGAGTGGTGAATCAGCGAGTTGATCTGCGAGGACTTGTCCTTTAATAGCCCTTCTATCTATGTATTCAATGTCAAATTCACTTAGAATGAGGACCCACTTTTACAGACATCCTATTAATATTTTCTTGCTTAGGAGGTACTTTAGAGGATCTATCTTTGCAATGAGCCTTATTGTATGTGACAACATATAATGTCTTAATTTTTGTGATGCTAAAACAATTGCTAAGAAATCTTTCTAAATAATGTTGTAATTGAGTTCATAGGATACTAGTGTTCTACTGATGTAGTAGATTGCTCTTTCCTTTTTAGTCTCATCCTCTTGTGCTAGCAATACTCCTAGTGATGTGTTTAGAGCTGAGATATATAGGATTAATGGCTTTCCATGGATGGGTTTCATAAGAATGGGAGGAGTAGCCAGGTGGTCTTTTAATTATCTAAAGTTGGCTTCACAATGTTCATCCTATTTGAAGGTGACACCTTTATGTAGCAATTTTGTAAAGGGTTTCACTTTGTCTGCAAGTTGTGACATGAACCTCCTGATTGACTATAGTCTCCCTTTTAATGTCCTCATTTTACTAATGTTGTGTGGAGGATTCATTTCTAGTATAGCTTTGACTTTTTCAAGGTCTACCTCTATTCCTTTTGTTCAAACAATAAACCCTAAGAGACTTCCTGATTGGACCCCAAAGGCACATTTCTTTGGATTGAGCCTGAGTTGAAATTGCTCCATACGATCGAATATCTTCCTTAGGTCATTGATATGAGTAGTCCATTCTTTTGATTTAGCTAAGGTATCATCCACATAATCCTCCATGTTTTTATGCATCATGTCATGTAATATAGTAGTGATAGCTCTTTGGTATGTAGTACCCACATTCTTTAACCCAAATGGCATAATGTTCCAGCAAAAGGTTCCCCATGTGCATGTAAAGGTAGTCTTCTCTTGATCTTCAGGAGCATTTTTAATCTGGTTATAGCCTGAGAAACCATCCATTAGTGAATACATTTGGTAGCCTGCTGTGAGGTCTATGATCATATCAATATTAGGAAGTGAAAAATCATCCTTAGGAAATGCCTTGTTCAAGTCCCTGAAGTCTATACAGATCCTGATAGATTTCTTTGATTTATATATTGGGACCACATTAGAAATCCATCCTGTATAAGAGATGACTCTAATGAATCTAGCTATCAAAAAATTTTCTAGCTCCACTTTTACCAGTAATGCAACATGACGATGCATCTTTCTTAGTTTATGTTTCATGGGTTTAATCCCAGGAGCTATAGATAAATGGTGCATGATTAATTCAGGATCCATCCTAGGCATATCTATGTAAGACCATGCAAAGTTAATCTTTTTCTCTTTCAGGAACTCAGTGAATTGTGTCTTTTCCTCATCTGACAAATATTGTGCTAGGTGAACAATTTGAGGAACTTTAGCTGTGCCCAAGTTAACTAGTTGTGTTGGTTCTATAAAAAATGAAGATCTTTCTTGAAAGTGCTTAGGGAGGATATCAAGAATATCATATTTTGGTTCCTCTAAGAGCTTTTCACCATCAAATACATATTTCATTTTTACTTTTTTGGAATCTGACACTGCCACAATGTGGTTTTCACCATCATTTATTTTCTTCTTTTTATTTTTCAATTTGTGACTGAGAAACTTGATATCCTCATGTGACATGCTCACACTCCTTGCATTGGTGGAAGAAGAGTAAGGTTCACAGGCATTTAGGTAGCAAGCCAAAGTGTAGTCATTAGGAAAGTCTAGGATAGGAGTAGGATCCATTTTAGTCCAATCAATTAGGTTTGGGTTTATTAAAGACAAGGAGTCCGTTAGTGGGAAGGACATCATCACCTTAGTGTCAAGACTATTAACTGGCATGACATGTTCTTTTAAGTCTATCTCTTTGATGTTTAGATCAATAAGAGTCAGATCGTCATTATCAAAGTCATTGTCAATTATATGTGGACCGAACTCTAGTGAATCATCAGTATAACTTTCATCTTCATCTCACCATAGAAGGAGGCTCCTAGCTTGTAGCCTCTAAATTTCTTCTAGGTCTAGGAAAACACCAGTTTCTTCATCAATGATTTAGGGAAGGAATACCTCCTTTGCTTTAGGAATATCAACAATATTAGGAGTAGTGTTAGAATGTTCTCTATATTCTGATGGAGTAGCAGACATGTGAATCACATCTATTTCAATATCCTCTATGGAAACAGATAGATCATCCCATTCATAATCATGGGAGTCTATTATTTCATCATCCGACCTATTCAAGATTTCAGCAATAGTTACTTGATGTATTCTATTATCCACCTATAGATCAAAGTGTGGTAAGTTGAGGACATGTGAAACTGTGACTAATTTCCCCCAGTTAGGATGTAAATCCTATTTTTGGGGTGCATCTTCAGTAGTTATTTCTATCAATGGTACTTCTGGATGGTCTTCTATTGTTTATCCTACCTCTTGAATAGTAGTTGGTGTTAACAAAGGGATATGAATGTCTTGTTGTACCTCAAAGCTTGGTACATATCATTCTCGTCAATATTTGAGATACTCTATACCAATATGTAATAATCTCTCATAGGTCCATTGTTCTGGTTCTATTTCCTCTTCTTCATCACTCCCTTTATCAGAGATTGGACAATCCCTTGAAGAAATGTATTCAGATTTATTATTGAAAGCTAGCCCTATTTTATCTTTGGTATCCCTAAATTCCATGTGTATAGGTTCAATAAGGCCTTTTCTTTTGTCTCCTAAAGGTCCTTTTCCTTTATACCCCATTTGTTTGAGTAGATCGTATCCTTTACCATACTTTTCTGAGGATATTTCCACATGTTTTACCTTCATTTCATTGGGTTCCCCCTGGTAAAGCCATGCCAAGACTACTTTTTCTTCATTGTCATCCCCTTGGGAGGTAGATCCTTTAACCATACCAGTTGCTTTGTGAATTTCTAGCTTTTTAGATGTAATCAGTGTGAAAGAGGGGGAAGGTTTCCCATAGGTTCTTGGTGACACTGGAATTTCTATCAATGATGGGGTCATGTTCAGCTTGTATTCTCCCATACTAGTTTCTTCAAGTTTTAAGGTCTTCCCAAAGCCTTTCATAGCCATGTCTTTGGTAGTCTCAGGTACAATCTCTTTTGGAGCTTCCTTGTTATGCGGGACCATACTACCTACCTTAACATTGTTGGAAGTATAATTAGCATCTGCAGGAATCATCACTTCCACCCCATTATGTGGGAATTTGATACACTGGTGGTAAGTAGATGGTACTACTTTCATTTTGTGGATCCAAGGTCTTCCTAACAATATGTTTTAAGCCAAGGGTATATCCATAACTTGACATACAAAATTTATTTCAACCAGTTTTATTTTGATGGGTAGAACAATGAGACCTTTAGAAGATCTTTCTTCCTCATCATAAGCTTTGATAGTGATTTTTCTTCTAGAATCAATGGTTTGTCCTGAGAGACCCAATTTTCTAATTAGATTAAGAGTACAAATATTCAACCCTGTGCCTCCATCTATCAATACATGTCTAACACAAGATTTATGAATTAGGAATTTGATATGAAGGGGTTGATTATGCAGATGTGTTAATGATTTATCATCTTCTTCTAAAAAAGAGAGGTAATGTGGCATTCAGATGTAATTAACCATTGCTTGGAATTTGTCTACATCAAGGTCCTTTGGCACATTTTCTGCATGCAGGGCTTATTCAAGAATTTCCCTATGCACTGAGGAGATCTTAAGCAACTCAAAAATGGAAATTTGAGTAGAGGTTCATTACAATTGATCCACCAAGTTATACTTCTCTATAGGAATAGTAACTATTTGTTTTGCTGGTGTTAATTTAGGAATAGTGATAATGGGTACCTTGGAAGTTGATGTTGGTTTGGATGAGGAATTAGGTCCTTTGATCATGACTTGTGCTTGACTTTGGGTTACCACATTTGATTGGGAAGAGGTGTCTTGAATACCTTTGATAGTGACTACATTAATTGATTTAGTTTTAATGTCTATCATGTTGATCACATTATCATTTTTAGAGTAGGCGTACTTCACTTCATTTCCTTTTCCTTTAGATTCTTCCCCTTTCTCGTAATTAGGGAATGGCTTGTTAAATGTTGTATGGTCTTCATTAGTGGTGTGCCCTTCCACTTTGATCTTTACTCCTTCAATAAGGTCTTGAATAACATGTTTGAGTTTAAGATAGTTATTATTCTTGTGTCCTTTGTTCTTGTGAAAGACACAGTAAGAATTGTCATCCCACCACCTTAGTTTGACTTCTGGTTCCCATGGTTTGGAATATGGGATTGTTAGAAATTTGTTATCCAGGAGTGTTTTTAAAATGGTCTCAAGAGGCTCTTCTAAAGGAGTAAATATTCTTTGAGGTTTGGAATTCCATGGTCGACCTTTGTTGTTCTCGTTGTTTTCTTTAGGTATGGAATTTTTTACCTTGGTATCTTTACTTGCTTGCATGCTATTTTTTTAGATTGAACACTTCTGGTTTAGGATTAGCATTAGATGCATCTACCACTCCATTGTTAACAAAATTTTTGTTTTGTTTCCACCATTTAGGCTTGTTGTTGGAGTTGGTAGTTTTTTTATCACTTTGGAGAGTGATTTCTCCCTTTTTAACCATGACTTCTTTAATGCAGATGGCATTTGTAAGGCATAGTTCAATTTAGGTATCAAGTTATTAACAAATATTCCCATCTTTTTGGATTCAGGAATAGCCCTTGAATATCTTGCAAAGATTTTCCTCTACCTTTGTAGAAAGTGTGTAAATGATTCACCAGTTCTTTGTTTCGTGTTGCACAAATCCATCATAGTTACATCATGATGTATATTATAGGATTAATGTTGGATAAATTGTTGAATTAACTCCTCAAAAGTTTTTACCTTAGGTGTAAGCTTTGAGAACCACTCCATGGAATTTCCACCTAGGATTCCTAGAAAGAGCCTCATGAGTTATGTAGGTTCATGCATGTACTCTATGCTTAGAGCACAAAATTCTCTCACATGGTCATGCAGATCAGTTTCTCCTGTATATTTTTCATATTTTGGCCTTGCCATGTTGGGAGGAAATGGGACCATATTAATACTCTTATCGAAAGGAAATGGACAAATGGATTCCAAAGAGTATTTTGTCTTGGGTTTAGCCTTCTCCTATTTGAGATTTGCAAGTTTAGTTTGCATCAAGGTTAGTTGTTTGGCGAGAATAGAGATAGGGGTTGATACCTTTTTTTCCTTTAGTTGTTCAACATCATAATCTTTAGGTAATTTTACGCCAGTGGATGCTAGATGGAAAAATAATTTCTCTTTATCCTCACCAATTATATTTTCCAATGTCTTTTGGAATTTCTTACTTTGTTTGAGTTTATTGTATTCTTCTTTAGTGATGTCTTCCTCACTACCTGAACCAAGCAAAGGATGGTCAAAGTCTTGTTCTTCTTCACCATCACTATCTTCATATTTTTGGTTTTTTTCATTGTCGTATTCCTCAAAAGCCTCACTCCATTCATGAGTGGGTCTTTCCATTTCTGGATAGTCTAAATTGAATAGGGAACTGCGAGATGTTTATCCTTATTGAAAGTGTAGTGATATTGGAGGTACTTCCATTTCTTTAGAAGTGTACTTGTTGCATCTTGTGTTAACCATATATTTGTATCTCAACCTCGTCAAACTTTCCCAATAGTGTCAAGTAGAGTCTCAAATTGTTCAAGTGAGTGTTTCTAGGTAGAAGTGTCATTTGTATTTTGGTAGAGGTAAATGATTCTGGCGTCAAAGGGTTAGAATTCCCTAATAGTGAGCTAGGAACCAAGTTGTTTTTAGAGGTGAATAGGCCACACATATTGAGACTAATTGTGAGAGACTGACAGGACATGCAAGGTGAACCTAAATTTTTTTTTGACACAACAACAATGAGACCAGAAAAAGAAACAGGGACAAACTAAAGAGCCCAAAGGGTATCCAAATAAACTAACTTTCTCTGAGAGGCAACTATGCAAGTGCCCACTGTCCTAGATGTGACTCTCTATGTGCGAGCTTCTACAAAACCTAATGCGACCCTAAGTATCCTGGATGCAACCTTTCTCCCTAAAAACAATGCAAGATTGACCAAGTGTGATCTTTCACATGACATGCAAGCTTGCACAACCAGATGTGACCTAGGATTGACCAAAAATGACTATTTTCATTTCTAGAAATTGGGTGTCTGATTTGTCTTGAAGTTCATGAAAATTTATCTGATAATAGGTTGTTTTTTAGTCTTTCCAATGAGTCAAAAATACATCATGTAGCTAAAGGATTGAATTGTGTTTCTTGTTTGGATGGTTTATCTTGTTAATAATCTTTTAGACACATTGAAGCAGATTTGCATTTTTAGTGGTGAACAGACACATTCTTACGCCCTATTTTCTAAGTAGAGGATGAAAATCTTTTCTCGTTGACTTAGGTACACACTCAAATGCTAATCAAAATATGGACATCACCAAGTACACAATGGCTCCAGTCATGATGTCATATTATTTGACTCCAAATGCAAGTGAGGGCACAATATGATGAGTGTCTTGGGGAAATTACTTTTTGCCTTGCACAAGGATTATCACCCTTTTGGGGATGAATCGGGTAGTTAGACTACAAAGTTCATTTGTTTATGATGGGGAAATCCATTTGAAACCATCTCCCATAGAATTGCAAACAAAAAATTGAAGTGCATAGCCCTATGAGTACTCAAATATGTGTAGTCTCACAAGAAAGATTCAAGCGGCTTCACTCTACACATACCTAAGCATGTTTAAGGAATGATGTCAAAATTCTAAGAACAAAACTGATTCTGTCTTCTGAGGCTTTCACCTACGAGGAATAAATTATTTATAGTGAGTTGGAAGGGTTGGCGTAAAACCTGTCCTCACTTGGGTCATTCTCGGGAGATTTTTTCCTCAACCAACAGGCCCTCTACTGTTAAATAAGCATATAAAGGATTGGTGAGTGTAGGATTTCTAGATTTATTATTCTTCAAAAGAAGAAGAGCATACTCTCCTATTCCATGCCATTTTCTCCCAAAACACTCCAATCAATATTCATTCCCTCAAGCTATTTGAGCTTGATTTAAATATTCCTAAGTTATGAGAACATGGTACATGAAGCAAAGTTTTTTTTGTTCATTTGACCACAATTCTTAGTGCTTTTCTTGTTCAATTACTTTCCCAAAATGAATTAAGTGATGTGTTTGTTCATTGAACCACAAAATTTAGTGTTTTGATTGTTCATTTACTATCCCAAAAACTAGAGGTTTTGTTTTCTTTGTTCATTTACCCCAAATTATTTTCAAGTTTTAAATCAACGTTCGATTTTCTAATTTTCCTTGAAGGAAAAGAGCATACTTATCTGATTGATTTAACAAATGAGTAGAAAATATCTTAGTTTGAAAAACAAAACAAAATAGAGGTCAAGACAATGGGATGGAAACCTACAAAACCACACATTAGGAATCCTTCTCCAACTCTTTTAGCTTTGACAGCAAGCTGGAAACATAGGTTAAGTTGTGAAAATATCAGAGACAACAAGTAGTCAAATATTAGTGGTTAGAATTTTCAAATTGCAAGTTCAAAAACCAGATGTGATCCTACATTCCCTGAATATGACCTTGTTTACCACATGCGATGCAATATCCCAAAAGTGATGAAATGCATACCAAATGCGAGCCTTTACCATAAATGACTCAGGATTTACGGGATGTGAGCCTAGATTTTGTAATGCAAGGGCATATCCTGAATGCAAGCCTTTATCACCAAAAATGAGCCTGTACCTAAAACCTGTAAAGACAAATTAGTGAAAAATGGATTCAAAATGAGGCAGAATCTAAAATCGAGCCCCACGGTGGGTGCCAGAAATGTGTGTGATTTTATGCACCTGCTAAGGACACAACACTTCAATAGATCATTGCATTAGTAAAAATAAGGGTTAGCAAATGCGTATCAAATCACTAATATTGACATATTTCTTCCTATCTAGGAGGAATTTGAAGAATGCAATAATCACGCCCTCATATTATGCACAAATTAGTGACATATACAACCTAAGAATGAAAGATTTGAGTAAAAACTAATCTAGATAATCAAGAAACATGTATATTAGCTCTAAAAATGAAGATGATAACAATGCATAATAACAAAGCTAAGATGCGACATGATTTCACAATAATCTTAACAGCATAACAATGCTTTTAAATCTGAAAATTAAGGGCCATTTGTGCTCAAAATTCATCCTATTTATAGTAGAATTTGAGAGTGGGAGAGAGGAAGCCATTAATGGAGGTGTAAGAATATTAATGGTCGATGGGAGAGGCATTAATGAGGGGAGCATTAATGAGGTATGGGTGAAGGGAATATGCATTAAATGAGAGCATTTAAGAGGCATGGTGAGGGTTTAAGAAGCATGGGTCAGGATTTAAGGTCAAGCTTGAGAACTTTGACTTTTGGGAGTGGGTTGAATTCCTAATCACAAAATTAGGAATGTGACATCATTAGGAAGTGGGTTAGGATGAATTTAAGATTAGAAGTAGGCTTAGTATGGGGGAATAGGTTGGGGTGGGTTTGAACCTAGGCTTAAGGTGGTTGAGGTAGGTTAGGTTAGAGGTAATATTAATGAAATGAATTATATTTAATATATTCATTCAAAAATAGGGAAATTAATTATTTTAAGATTTTGATTGCTTTTGATAATTAATTAGGACTATAGCCAATTAATTAGATTAATTTAGGCTAGGGAATAGGCTTTTAAAAATGATGAGGTATAATAGGGATTTTATTTAATTCCCTTTTAAATTAATTATCTTAGCCATGTTTTGATTTGAATTGATTTGAATTGAATTGATTTGTTTTGATTGGCTAAGGTGATTAATAAAATTTAGTGATTAAATCACTTAGGAAATTAAATTTGATTTGAATGAATTATGTCATTCGATTGAAGAGTTGTCTTGACATAATTGGGGGTATGATCACACATAGGAAAAATAGGGTCTATAGTCAGAGGAAACCAAATTAGGGCAGTTACACAAACATGCATCAGATGACACTTTATCTTAGTGTGTTTGCAAAAGAAAGCTTCAGAAAAAAGATGTCTACAATACCCAAGAAGGAAACAATCCCAGGACCTAAAACATCCAAGATATCCACCATAATTCCATAAAGAATAAAACTAAATACATAGATACATGAAGCAGAATTTGGGTGTGAGAACCATACAAGAAGAAAGGAGAATAGACGTAGCTTTTTGACGCCATGCAAAAGTCAAAAAAAGGAGTTCGGAGGAGAGAGATATAGTGACCAGAGCGCAAAATGGAACCCTGGATTTGAATGGAAAAAAACCATGGAATATGTAAAAATAAGACAACCAAACTGGAAAAATCAAATCAGCCTCGAAACCAGCTTTTCGTCGATATCTTGTTTGGCAAAAAATGCCTCTGTTTTCTCAAGTTATGAGCAAAAAACCACCAGTAGGCCAAAACCTAAAAGAACCGAAAGAAACCTTAGCCAAAAATGGTGAAGCTCGGCTAAACTGGCGAAACCCTCCAAATCTATACTACCTCCAGATTTCCCACCAAAATGGCAGAAAAAAAAATATTTTTTTTATAAAAAAGAAACAACATTTTTTTTAAAGAAAAAAACAAAACATTTTTTTTGAAAAAAATATTTATTTTTAAAAAATATCAAAAAAAGAAGTGGGGCTGTGATTTTCTCTCTCCTCCATGCAACTAGACAGCACATAAATCTAGGTGACATAGAAATTGAGGTGACACAAAAATTGAGGTAGCACAAAAATTGAGGCAGCGTAAAAAATGAGGCGACACAAAAAATGAGACGACATGAAAAACGAGGTGACATGGAAATTGAGATAGCACAAAAAATGAGGTAGCATGGAAATTGAGGTAGATTTTTGCCTCAAAGTGTGCCAAGGGCCAACATGAAAAATAGGGCCCAAATCTCAACTATGTCCAAATAGGACGTGCCTTATATGAAAATAAAAGTTTTGGGGCGTTCCAGACACAACCCAGATGTTAGTTTTTTCCTCAAAGTGCTCCAAACAAAAAATCCCCTCTAGATCGAATAAAAAAAAGAAGAAAAGCCTTGAAACTCTCAGAGCTCCAAAAACTTTAAAAACTCAGGAGCGGGAAATAGCATAGAAGCTTTGATACCATGTTAGAATTCAAATAATTCATAAGCCAAGATCATCTGCAAGCAAAATAACCTGTTACAAAATCAAACCTTGGAGACAAAAAAGTTCTGAAAGACAAAATATTCATTCAGAGAGGGAATAAAAAATACAAAGAGATCAAACCTTATGAAGGTGATCGAAACCCTCAAAGGAAATCTCTAAAGGAGAAAAATCTAGGTTTCATAATAATAATTAATTATTATATGCCTAAAGTTTAGCTTAATTGAAATAGAGATAATAAGTGACTTAATAATTAAATCAATATGATTTAATTAATAAGTGGAATAATTGTATTACTCTAACAATATAAAGGGGAGACAACCCATAATAAAGAGGTTCATCTCCACAATGAGAAACCCATAAGATCAGAAATGTTCCTATGTTGCATGGGATTGTTGAGTTTATGAACTTAGCTCTCGGGTGCAAATCCTCATGACAATAGGAGGCTTGGCACTAGAAGAGGTGTCTTGAGGGGCTTCAACACCTATGATATATGGTATGTCCATCTATAAGTAGAAGAAATAACCTTTATAAGATTGGTGATGGCCCTAGCTAAATTTGAAGAAAAAACAATGATGAGATCCATTTACGTCCCATTTTATGCAACATTTCAGCCTATTTCATGCACTCTGATACCCATTTCCACATTCCATTTTTTCCAAATCATACAACTTATGTTGCCTATGATGAAAATACATAAGAGGTATTTAATTTAGTTTTATGATAAAAATATGAAAAATAGTTATTTTATGGTTTTTACTAATGAGAATTGGAAAATAAATTAGTTGGTAGATAATTTTCAATGTCTCAATATTGGATCTTTTGTTGCTACTAAAAAATATTTATACTGAGTTGACATGGAGATAAAAAGGAGCCAGTGCATATTTATTTACCAACACACTCTAATACCAACACAAATAGTCTTCTACCCATGTACACATCCGTCAACCACCAACTATGCATCATATATTTCCTATCTACGTCATTGGCTACAACTTATTCTTTAGCCAAGAAGGAATGATGGAGAGTTCTCATGAATATTTTCATGATCTTCTTGTTTGAACTCTCAACCAAAATAGTCTATTCTTATAAATTGGTTTAATAAATAGTGGTTGCAGTCCATTGTGTTCTTTCTTAAAATTGAATAGTAAACCTCTGCTAATAAACTTTAAACCACGAGCCATTATTTTCGTCGTATGTCAAAATAAACTTATTCTATTTTATGAAAATCAGTTGAGAAGCTTCCAAAAACAGTGGTGGTAGGTCTTTTTCTTAATCAATTAATGTATTATTTGCCTCACAACTTCAAACCATGGGCATATTCTCTTTTGTGTGAAAATATATAAGTCCTCTTATGTGACAGACAAAGACAATCTAAAATAATATAATATAAATATTATTATCATCTATTGATTTAAGTATGCAATTTATGTGAACGTCTTCTTCAATTGGCTGATTAGGAGTTAGGGCACCCACTCTCTAGTAGTCAAATGAATGTATATATTTTATATTTTTAAGTGTGTTTTACTATTTTCATATTATTTGGATTGGTTAAATGTTAGAGATAGCTATCATGATTTCTATAGTTGATATTTAATTTCAATTGATTTTTATATTTTAAGATCTAATTCTATAATTTGTATTATCGTTTATGTTTTAGAATTTGTTGTAATATCTATATAATTTATATCGCTTGAATATAAAAGAACATCTCTTATCGTCAGGAAGTGAGAGTTCTTGTCACTAGATTTATCTTGATTTGCAATAGGTTTATTTTCATAGCTTCATTAATAACCACTCATCTCACGACTTTAACCCCTTTGTTGCATATAGCCCCAACACCTCTTGCAAGTTTAAAACTTAGATTCCATGTAGACCAAGCTGAATCTAGTTATTAACTCCTATTTCTTTACCCCAATGTTGGCTTATCAATTAGTAGAAGTAAAAATTATGGATCTAGTCACAACAAGAGTAGTATTAGGGGAATTACATGTTGTTTTCAACCAGATTTGCACCCTTGTTGGACAAGATGATCATCAATCTAGTGACACATAGGAACATTCTCAAGTTTTGGGTAACCTGTAGTGAGAATGAACCTCTGGAGAAGGTCTAATTCCTCTTGATACTTCACCTAAACACTAACTAAAACTAATATTTGCAAAGGAAAGGGGAAGAATAATAACATGAAATGAAACTCTACTTTTTAAGGTGATGCACCAAATGATGATTTGAAACTTACACAACTGACTAACACTTTATAAAACTAGTAATACAAAGGTTTTCTTGGACAACTCATGGATTCTTAATCTTTACACCAACAATTTAAAAGAAGGCTAGAAATAATCACAATCCTAGTAGGAGAGAGATCTTCTTTCTCACAACTTAAGACTGATTTTAGTACTAGCACAACTTATAACCTACAAATATGTATGTATTTTTGTATAAAGGTGCTAACATGAGACACAATTACAAGGATAAGAGACTTCACATAAAACTACATCAATTACTAAGCACACAATATCAGAAGAATGGGAAGGCATCAACTACTTATTACTATTCAAAAAGTGTTATAATGATGTATCAATCTTTGAATCTAAGTTACAAACTTATCACTTTTTCCAAAAGAACTCTGAAAAATTAAAAGTACCAAGAAATGACCGGCAAGAACTAACTTCAAAATTGAAGTTTGAACAATACTTATGCCTCCCAAATAGTTACATGAAAATAGGAATAGAAAACCACCTTGGTCATATGTATTAAAAAAGCCTATTTTTAAGCCCACTAAGGGACTCCAAAATAACATGTGCATGAGGGAAAATTCCAGACACATCATTTTTATTATCATAAAAGCCCCTAAAATTGCTCCCAACATCCTCAAACTGGGTCAAATCAACTCCCTAATCCTCTCCAAATATCTTTCAACTCCCTTATATACCTGATCCTTCCTCATAAATATATAACCACACCCCTGTGACTTGGCACCTGTCATATTTTTTCCAATTACATCTCCTTTGACTCATAATTCAAACTAATACTATTAATTTTGCATCATAAATAAAAACATTCTAAGTGATTTATAAATTATCACTTGGCAATATTCTTTACATTGTACCTTTGGATATAAAAATGAAAGAAAAATATTCATGAATTCCTAGGTGGTATTAGTTTGGATAATATATATTTTAGAATAAGGCACTAAAATGCCTTAGGGTTGGCGGTGATTTATAGGGTAAGAAAACCCTAACAAAAAACATGTGTATCATTTTTCATTCATCTTTCTTCTTTGTTGCTATGCCACCAAGGGTTTTGATGTTATTTTAAAGGTTTGAGAGGATTCTCCATATAGATTTTGTGCTAATTTTCAGGCATCTCTGAGCTCTTTATTCTTCCTCGTGTACATTCTGAAGCTTCATGGCTCTATTTTTGTTTATAAAAATGTTTTAAATGCTTCAATCTCTTTGCAATTTTTTTGATTGAAAGCTTGGGCATTTTTTGTATATATAAAAGGAGGAATACTTTTGTTCTCCTTGTGTATTTTCATGTCCCTATTATGTTACAAACCATTTGAGGGTTTTGAAATTTCTTGCATCAAATATTATTCCTTTTTTATAGGTTTTATAACATCTTCTAGCATTTGAAGGGTTATTGAAATATTTTCAAGAAGGTCACGACTTCTTTGTTATCTTCTCATGTGTTTGAGCTTTGTATATGTTCATGGCTTTGATTTCTTACAAAAAAGAGTTGAATGATTTTGATTTTGTTGTTTGTTAAATGAAATCTACTACTTATTGGGCATGAAAAACCATTTCTTCTTCACTGTTTTGTTGTTCTTAATGCTATTTTTTCCCTCTTAGAAAGAAAATTTTCTCTTTGTTAAAATTGCTCTTGTTTTCCATGAACCCATGTTTTCTCCATTGAAAGCCTTGTTTTTCATACTGTATAAAAATATTGAGATTGGGTGGTGTTTACATTGACATTGTTACTTTTAGTGATTTGTATCACTATGGCTCAAACTTTCAACCTTTGAGTTATGTCCATCACTTCGCATTATTATCACTTGCCTTATTAGTATCTCTATTTTGGATCTTTAAATTTATGTTATGTATTAGTTCTCATAACATACAATGCTACTCAAGGGTATCATTCCTTTTTAGATTAACCCTCTCTTCCTTTGAAATCCACTGTTCATGTCATAAAAAATGCCACTGTCTTTTCAATATCCCAATGATTGTTTTACACTTTATAATGTTTCTCTTACAGTAATATTTCTTCATGAATTGACCATTTCCACGAGACATTATGGCATATGACTATCATTGCATTGTATTACTATCATTGTTGACTACGTTATATGTGTATGTTGCTTCCCTTCACACATATATGATGTTGATGTGTGTTTCCTTTGAGATTATGGTAATCAATACTTTTTGCTTGTTGACCAATGCATTATATTTGTTCATTGTCAAAATAGAGCTACATTCATCTTGAAGTTCATTTATGTTTGACTTTAATTTGTATTGGAAACATTGTCCTTGGGGATGAAACCTCTACCCAGTCACAATTTTCTTCCATTTCATTAGCTCTTTGTCCAATAATTTTTTTTTTTGTTTTGGATCTTTAATCTATACCCGTGTCTTACTTGTCCATTTTTCATTCGAAACAAACCACTATTCTTAACCACATCAAATTTTTTATGACTAAACTATTACTTATTGAACTCCATTAAGTAGATGTATGTTGTTTGTAATAATGAACTCAAAGAACTCACTGTTATGATTGACAGACACCTTCTCACTGGAAATCAAGCCAGGAAACTCTATTGTATTATCTCTATGAAGGCATAAGATAATATCATGTTAGGATCAACCTTTGTGGGAGCCCATTTTACCCCACATGCTATGATATTCTATATTTAATTAAGTAATCAATAATGAGAATTACCTATTCTTGCACAATGAATAAACATGTTAGATAAAAAAATGAATTTATGATTTTCTCCTCTACTTCCCTCTCTAATTCATGTAATGATTAAATAACTAAATTTCTACATCATGAGATTAAAATATGAATTTTCTAACTTTTCATATGTATTGATGATGAACCCTTAGCTCTAACCATCTTCTCTCTCTTCCTCCAGGAAACCCCAAACAATAAACAAACTTCTGGAGCTGAGGAGCTAAAGATACAAGCGTTCAACCTTGGGATGCGTCGTTCCAAGAAATGACAGGTCCCCTCCTTTCTTCATATTCTTTTTCTGTATATGCATATTTATTTTTCATAACATACATATTTAGTCATTCTCACAACTTGTGTGGGACTATTCTTTTTAACTTATGAATAAATAAAGCATCTTATTTGATTAGTTGGGTGATACCTTTCTTGTACTAGCATTTATGTTGAAACTAAAAGTCACTTAAAATAATATCACTCCTGTAATGAACAATCTAGCAGAATTGAGTATATACCCTTAACTTTTATTTTTAAAAACTTTTCCAACTCTACTTGATTGAGCTGGAAGTGAAATTGGGTAATAGGTGCAATAGTTATTTCCTTTTCTCTTTTTATTTTTCTTCTTAAAATATCTTGGTACTTTCTCTACTACTACCGTAGCATGAACTGTAGGGTGTGATTAAGGAGCCTACTTCTTTGGTCCTATCTTCTTTCTATTTGAAGAGATAGGCTTAGCCTTCGATACTTGTTCTACTCCTTCAACCTTATGTACGAGGTCCATCTTAAATGGCTTGGAAAGCCAATCCCTAGTACATTTTAGGACATATTTTACTTGGCTATCTATGTCTTCTTATTCATCCTCATGCACATCCATATTGAAAATGGCTATGTCAAAAACCTGGTGATGGTTGTATGAAGGATACAACTTATACTCACTATCCTGGGCCTTGTGATCTTCAGAGATATACAAACCTGCGACAACAACAACCAGATATAGGTTCACTCCACAATGCTCTCAAATCCTTACTTCATAATCATCCACGTATTTTTCCAAATGATCTTCATGAGGTAATGCTTGAAGTGACTACCCATTATGATTACAGGTTCCAACAAGATCAAACTTGTCCCGAGTGATCTTAATGTAGACGCCTAAAATATACCTCAATTAAATCAATTTTTATATATTTAATTATTTTACCAAAATTCCTACATTAATTAAATAAATATTTTTAATTTTTATTTAATTAATTCCTTAGCCTCTTCCTCTATTATTTAAATAAATTTATTATTTGTTTGTTTAATTCATTATCCTTTTCTATCCCATGATTAATTAAATATTTAATTATTTAATTATCTAATGTCCCACTTTCCCTTTACTACTCTTAATTAAATAAATACCTTTATTTATATAATTGGTCCATGGTCCTTGTTTTCTATTTCAATCAATTATTTTCCACTAACATGGATCAATATGTTACTTGTCATTTTATTTGACCTTTTCCTCTATTAATTAAATTTATACTTTTAATTAATTAATTCATTTACCATTTCCCTCTCACAACTACCAACATATCTAAATCCAATGCATCATGTGATGTGTTACCAAAAATTAATATTTTCTACGTACCACTTATTATTATCCCTCCATTTGCATTAACCTCTTAATCTTTGTTATTCTTATTATATCCTACCTACTCTTCAATCCTAGCCACACTCCTAGCACCTCTTTATCCTAGCCCTTGATTTTCATGAGACTTGTATAAAAATATGATTTTCTCATCACATTTTCTATATTTTGTTATTTCATGATTTTGTGATCTTAGGATTATGTTAGCTTGTTACCTTGAGTTTTTGGAGAACTTATGCCCTTGCATACTTGAGATCTTTGAGAGCCCATATCCTTCAACATATCACTGTCATTTTCATAGTTTCGCCTAAATCAATCATATCCTCTCTCCCATAGCCTCTTGTGCATGTGCTTACAATTCTGAGAGAACCAACATAACAAAGACAAGATATTGGAAGATAGGAGGAATATTGAGTCAAGTTTCTTTTTCATGAATTTGGTAACATTACTTTATTTATTTAATGTTTTGTGCATTTAAGAGGAATTTCTCTAATTAATTATGTTGGTTTACTTTGTCTACCTAGGGCTTATAGTTAGGCTTAGTGCATATGCAAGTTAGGTTGTTACAATTCCATTGTCATCACTTAATATTCTCCATGGGGTACTTAGACCACTCAAGTCCTAATAATTTTTTCACATTCATGTCTTAGAATTTGTGTGCTCCAACTCTGATGGGAAACTAGAAGCAAGGTTTATTCTTTCTCATTATGAGTCTATGCATTTTCACTAACTGTATACAAATTTCCATGATTGCAAATCTATCTGATGGATACCATGGTAACGTGTAAGGTGGAAGAGTACAACTAGCCACACAAAGATATGAAAAGGTACCAAACTTGATTAAATTTTTTCCTAAGTTTATTAATTTGGGTATCATATTCCAAGGAGATTCTCTTTGCGAAATCACCTTCAATTGTGTTGATTATAAATAACACAAAGGAACCATTTACAATTCTGTAATTTACCTTCACCATAATCCTCTTGAGTGTCAACTACGGACAATGATTATAAATCCTAGTATTAGGATTAGTAAGTGATCCATTTGTCCTCATTCCTAGGAATATGGATTGTGTTGCATGAAGGTAAACAAGGTAGGAGGTCATGTAGAACCTTGGGTCTATCTTGACCATAAGAAGCTAAATATACAAGTTGTCACTAACAACCTTTCCCTAGTCAATCTTATCCTCTCTATAAAAAAAAGGTCTTGATGAAAAGGACCATCAATGGATCTAGTTTTTCATCTAAACCACTATGCTCAATAGGTTGACATAGTTATTAGAATCCTTATCAAGGTATTCTCAGTGCAGGTTCAACTTTTCCAAATTAAGGACATTCTTTTGGCCTCTCTAGGAGCTCCTCATTTGTATACCTGAGCCAATCTTTGTTCAGGATGTAGTATCTTTCTTCAAGGTTCATCGTAACTTTGGAATTGGATTCACATGTAGGAATGTGAAAACCCTATTCTATTGCATTTGGAGAGATGTCTAAGATCACCTTTCCTTCTTTCTCAAAAACCTTCCTTTATTTTTCCTTATAGTTTTTTGTATAAGTTATGACATTATATGGAGATTGTAGCAAGATAGGAAACCCTATTACTTGAACCATGCTTGAATAAACCAAGGAATTAGCCTAGAATGACCTCCTTTAAGGGTTCATCATCCTATTTGTAAAATATTTCAAATCTACTTGGTCTATATCTATGTTAGTAATCTCTATATGGTCATTAGCCAACTTAGAAGGCTAGAGGTAGCCATGGAATTTATACTTCATGAGGGTAAAAATTCACATATCTCATTCTACACATGAGGAAAGAGTAAAATAAAATATCCTAATGCTTCATTAAATTTTAATGTTGAATAGAGACCATATTCATCCATATTACCTTGAACCATGCTCAAAACAAGCTTTGCAATAAAAATAGTACTATTGGGAAATCATAGATATCAAAACATACAAACTTTTTTATTTTCTTGGATTTGAACATCACCAACACCTTATATAATTGATAATAGGTATATATATATATATATCTTGGGTATTGGGGGTTCCTCCATCCTTGACATTGTCAAGGCTTGGGAGCGGTGACACCCTTGAAAGTCCCTTAAGCCAATGAAAAGTACTTAAAACCCTTTGGTTTAAGAATTTTACTTAGATCTTGATTGAATGACCAACCCTTAACCTCTTTGTAGTGTATTAAATGATTGTGGATTGAGGATCCCAAAAATTTTCAAAATCCTTGGTTGATCTAACACTTACGATTTTCACTTTTCTCTTGTTGAGTATTTGAGTTTTACAGGTGAATTTTAAACCCAATTAGGTTTCCTTTGTTCATTTTGAGTTCTTCTCATTTAAAGCATATATTTTTTATAGGTTTCATATGATGCCCTATATCAACTAACAATAAATTATGCTTTATTAAAAGTAATAAAGAATACAAACCCTCAACTACTACAAAAAAACTAACTTAAGCTACTCTAAAATGAAAACAACCTTAAACTAGAGAAAAAAACAATAGCGACAAGCCAACCATAGGGGAAATAAGGAAAAAATGATGAAAATTAGGAAACTAACCAAACCCCTACCCAATAGTGGGAGAATTTTTATTTTATTTTTTGCTTTGAGGATTTCCACAATAATTCAAGGATCAGACTAAATCATGAGAAAAGCTCTTGCTCACAACTATCGTTCTTCAACCATCAAAATTTTGTATGTGTAAAATAGCACCAAAAGTGCTTTTTATAGGTGTGGGGTAAAATGATGCTAGTATAGGGTGTCAAAAATTAGGTCACCTATTTAGGGTACCTGAGGGTTGCGAGTCTTGACCCTTTAAGGATTCAACCTTTCAAAGATTGAGGGTGTCATGTCTATGTGATATTATTAACTAATTAGACCTACTTCAATAATTTATAACCTTTTTTGAATGATTAAAATTTTTGTGTTTATACACCCAAAATAACAACACATATTATTAAATTTTATATATAAAACATATAGTATTAAAGAAAAATAAAAAGCCAATTGCTTTGAGGATTTCCACACAAACTCAAGGATCATACTAAATCATAAAAAAATATGTTTCTTGTAACTAGTGATTAATCCCTCTTCAATCATCAAAAGTTTTTGTGTACGTTATCTATCAAAATTGCACCCTTTCTAAATTGCAAAACTTAGCACTTTGGAGAAACATGGGAACTTTCCAGGTTTGTGGGTCACCTATGATGGAAGGAACCTTCGAAGAAATGCCAACTTCCTATCATATCACCTAAAAATTAAATAACTCTAATGCTTTGAGAGCTAAAGGTTTAAAAGGAACATAATATGAATATACTCTAAACTAAAAAGAACTTGAACACTGAAATAAAGGTGATACACCAAATTTGAAGGAAAATGAAAACTCAGATAATCAGGTTCTTGATTATAATGACTAAATTAAGAACTACACACCCCATTCATGTATATCCCTGCATAAGTACTTTATAACAAGGCCCTGATACTAGACTCTCAAGAGGAAGAAAACTTCACACCTAAAAAGACTTGCATTTAAGACACAAATTATAACCTACAAGAAATATATTTATCTTCTAAAAGGTGTTAAATGTGAGACAAAATCACAAGGAAAAAAACATTCACTAGCAATTTGATCAAATCACCAAAGTGCACACAATCAGACAGATGACAAAGAAGGCAAAATAACTCAGTAATTGATCTCCAAAACTGTCACTGTATAGTCATGTATCCAAATGAGTTACAAAAAAATGCTCATAAACTACTTAAGGAATCTCCAAAAAGTCACTAAAAAAAGAAATGACATAATCAAAACTATCTTAAAAATGAGAATTTTACAACACTTATGCCTTTTCCAAGGTAGTTGCATGTGAATAGGTGTAATGCCCTGCCAGAGAACCTAGGAGAACTAACCTAAACTTGACACTAAGTTAACAAGATAATTTTTTTTTAATGTTTATAAAAAATAATGTTAATAACACAGAAGAAACACAATGAGACAAATGACATTCACATAAATAAAACTCAACCAAGGTTACAAATCTTGAGGGTTCCTTGACGTAGAATTATTTAAGCAACTAATCTATGAAAAAAAACTATAAAGAATTGACATGAGGATACATCAACTGAATCCAATAATATACATCTCATATAATAAGACCAAATATACAAATGAATCAACATCCACTACACATATCATAGGGTATTCAATAATACATAACAATACAATACAATACATCCTCCAAAGGATGTCAACCAATATACACATATGGTACAAATATACAACTCATAAAATTGTACAAGTCTCCAGAAGAATAAGAAGATAGAAGAAGAACTGCAAAAACGATCATCCAAGTATGAAGATGAACATCATATCTCAATGGTAATAAGAATCACTACCACCTGACCGCATGGAACCAAAGTTCCACTCCCACAGTGCTGAGGAGATAATAACATGCCCACTCACGCGGGTATACAACAAGAAGGCAAACATCAAAGGTATAAAACCATCATAAATAAATGCATAGGAAGATCCTAGAAGCTCTATGAATCACAATAAGGAAATCTACAAAATACTAGAGGTAACTGACACACGTAGGATAACCTAAGCTGTATATAGGAAGGTGTCATCATGTACGTCTAACCCTTGAGTTTGTCCTAGAAATCCCTCAATGGATCCTAGCACTCAAGTGACCAACATGGTGTTAATGACCTCTAAAATAGACAAAGTCAGTAACTATACCAAACACACACCCCTCAAGGCGGAAAGCATCAACTCATCCTCCATCTTAGCCTATAATAGCGCTCAAGCATGGGTGAGGCTTAATATCTTATTAGATTATACTAAGGCATCCTAATAAGTTATTATGTTATCACTTGTTAAAATTACTTACAATAAATTATCCTAGCAGCCACTTGTGAGCTCCGACACTTATTGTAAGCCACCTCCTACTATACAACTAGGTAACCTACCCTAGGTTCACAAAAGAACATCATAAAGGTATATCATAAAACCTCATCACTAATTACCTCTCATATAGGGATACACCCTCAAAGAATCATAAACAATATCAAAAATAAGAACACAACTCTCAAAAATTGGTTCTTTCCCATACAAGAACTATTGGTTCTCAATTAACCAATACCACATAAAGTACTATCAAATGATCACATAAGACTAGTTAAACAACCAAGTAGGGTAAAAAGATCAAGACTCAAAATCAATCTCAACAAGAACATGCATTGAAGTACACAGATCACCAAAGAAATAGAAAACCCAAAACCTCTGGTTGGGTCACTGAAGGGTACCATTTCATTTCACTATCATTATTCAATTCTTATCATTACTTCATAATAGTAAAAGCCTTCCTCTCTTCATGCATGACTGTCAATATTTGATCATTGTCTCTTTTCCATTGAGATAGAAAATGAACAAATTCTAAGAACATGATAATTTACTATAACTAAAATATGGTGTACTTCCATTGAACCCTCTATTTCAACATAATCTCAAATTTTAGTACATCCAAAGTAGAAATCATCAAGAAAAAAAGATATCCAAATTTAGCTTTGTGAGAGAGAATCAAAGTACTCTTTACTTGATGATTATTTAGTTCATAGATTTATTAAAACAATGATTTTAGAAATAAGAAAAAAAAATTGAAACCAAATCATTTTTATTTTTATTTCTGAGGAGAGAAAAGGAGCGGGACATAAAATTTACATAAAGCACTAGAAAAAAGACAGTCCAATGAAGTAAGGCATCCTTGGTTTACAAATAGACCAAAGGATCCTTGTCCATACAAGATGGACTAAGAAAAAATATAGGATGATCTAGAACACATCCTTTATTATATTTAAAACAACATGTAATGGAAGAAAATTGTTTGTTGTATATATGTTATATATGTTTGATTGATTAGGGATGTATTTCCTTAACTTTTAAATTTAATTTTTAATTTATGTGATGTGATATTGTAATGTGATTAAGCATGTAGGGGGAAGGAAGATAAGATCTTCCTATTTTATTCAAAAATTCACAAATGAAAGATCCAATTTGATTAACCCAAAAGAAGGATCAATGCACAAGTGAATCAATCATTTGGAAATGAGAGAGAGGAAGATCTTAAATTCTATTTTATAATTAAAGAGATATGATAGATGACAATGTATCATCTTAAAATGGAAGCACTTCCATGTTAAGATCATTTAGCCCTCCTTAGGGGACATTTTTGACCTCTACCATATCATCATCCTATTTCTGCATCATTTCATGCTTCTATGCTAGTTCAGGACCTTGATTGGACCTCTTCGGGCACCTCCTACCCCACCTGGCATATTTTCCAGGGGTTCTGACCCCTTGGGTTAGGTTTTACCTCGACCCTGACCTAGGTCAGGGTCGACCTCGACTCTGACCTGGGTCCCCCTTTCAGATCTAGAACCTTGTCGACTGTCGGGGCTCATCAAAAATTCAGTTTTCTCGCTTCCGAGTCAGCTGTTTCAGGTTTCAAACTGTTGATTCCTAAATTATATTTAATATAGGTCCTTTCCTAGGGGCATGGGTTTAATTAGAATTTAATTATCCTATGTAGGCCTCCTTGGAAGATTATGCCCTATTTTCATATAAAAGGAAGCATTTTTCTCTCATTTTCTCTAAGTCTTCCAAGTGCAAAAAGCTCTAATCAAGATTTTGCTCAAGCATCCATCATTCTCAAGCTCTTAAGGTGTTCAATTCTTCTTTTCAAGAATTCAAGTTCTCCATTGAAGATCAAGGATTCAATATTTCAAGCCTTTGAAGGGATTAGGTACAAACATTCAAAATTCATCATTCAAATCCTAGATCTAGCCATCATGGTGGTGTGATCTTCCTTCAAGATCCTTGGTGCCTCTTCAAGACTCTTTCATCATCTCTTCAATTGGATTTCAAGCATACAATAATGGAGGTTTATGTTTCATATTGAGTTCATTTCTTTCATACTTACATAGTTGCATACATTCAAATTTTAATTACATATCTATTGAATATCATAGCTTCATTGTTAGATTCAATTCTACTACATGTTAGCATTCTGCACTTTATTGATTTCAAGGTTAATTCCTAAATTAGGGTTTGAATAAGGCAAACCCCTCCCCCACAACAAAATAATCTCCTTTTTCTTGAAGGTACAGGTATAGAATAGTGGATTTGAACCCAGATCTGGATACCCTTTTCGACAAAATTTTGGGATCCGCAAACAAAGTCACTTTCAGATCTGTGCAGGTCAGGGTTGACATTATTGGGTTAGGGTTAACATTTGTGGGTCAAGGTCAACCTTTTTCATAAGACAACATTGGAATGAAAAATGATTTCTGGGTTTTGTTCATCTCTGCGTTCCAGTTCCGTATCAACTGTTAGATTTTCCAAAAACAGTCTATAGACCTCAGAAAACAACATTCTTTGATCTGAAATATTTCAAGGTTAGTTAATTTCTCCCATCTCTTCAATTACTATTATACATCATTTCTATACATATAATTAACATAATTTAAGGTATTTCCTTTGACATTCTCCTTTCCAAATAGTTGATTCATTTGTGTATTAACCCTTCTCTTGGGTTGATCAACTTGGATCTCCCATTTGTGCATTTGAGGATAAAAAGGAACATCTTATCTTCTTCTTAATCATAATTGCAACACTTAATAAATTCAACTCAATTAAGGTTAATACAATCTAGGTAATTCAAAGAACAATCTACACATCAATACCTTACATTTCAAGATAATCAATTCACAAGCAATTTATAAATCAAATCAATCATTTCTATACCTTATCTATTATCTATTTTAGTAACATCCATTTCAAATATTAAATTTTTAATAATCTATCAAACCATTCTTTCTTAACACATTATACATTTTTAATAAACATATCTCTATTTCAATCCCCTTTACATTTTGGTGAGATAACCCCACGATTTCTTATCTTACATTTTGGTGAACCTGCGATAGACAACTCCTTCTCTTTGGTGTTAGATTTACATCTTAGATTATAATTCACATTTATAAATAAAAAAACTACTTCTTTCTTTATCATCATGAAATTCTTTTGGTGTATGGCTATTTTTATCATTATCCTTCTTTTAGCATCTCTTTATAGTACCTATGATGTCTATGAGAGTATTATTCATTTTATCATGTTTGTCAATCTTCATGTTTCACTCGCTTATGCTATTCTAAGATTGACCAATACTAG
>MU227527.1:7060632-7087822 GCA_018584345.1 Thuja plicata | reverse complement strand
TTTTGTTAAGGCTCAAACTATGGTACAAGATGAGGATGTGCAAGAATTTCTAGATTTACCTTCCCCTTCTTATCTTATCCATGATGATAATAAAGGGAAATCCAAAGAAACTTCTCCTAAAATCATTTTTCCACCTTACACAACATTCTCTCACAAGCATCATAATCAATCATCTCCCATAGATACTATGCTAGATAGGTATACTACTGGATACACTATGGTAGATCAACAAGGTTATAAGGGTTTAGGGCTTGGTGTTAATGAAAATGGCATTAAAAACCCGATCAATGTATCTCCTAAACATGATATGCATGGTATAGGATATTCATCTTCTGAATTTCATGTGGTTGATATTAACTATCATCCTCCTCTTGATATTCTTCTTCCCACACCTACCTTAGATTATTATGACACTCCTCAAGATGTGGCTAATAAAGTATATATCCAGTTAACAAATTCCAATAAAGAAAGTTTTAAACCTATTCCAAAAAATGCTTTACATAAGTAAAAATGTCCTTTCCACAATAGTAATAAACATTTACTTGCTGATTGTGTGCATTTCAAATTATATAATAGAGATAGAGATTCTCGTGGAATTATATCTTATTCCCGAGCGGTACTACAATTTCTTCATAATTTTGACATAGGGTATTCCCCTTCTTCTTCTACAAGTTAGACTCTATTTCTCCTCTTGTCTCTTAAGCTGGGGGGCAAGAGGTATTTTATTACAGTCTTAGAGGATCCATTATATTCTTAAGTATTAATGTATCTTTGAGTATAATTGGTTATTCTTTCTACATTCTATCCTTATAACTTCCTACATTCATGATATTCCTTCTAAGACATTTTTTTTGTAAGGATATCTCTTATTCTTATAACTTTGATATAATTTGATATATCCTTTGTCGTCATCCCTGGGGGGCAAGGTATTTTCTCCTTCTACTTCTATCTAAGGATCTAATTTCCTTAGCTTAGTGGAATTTGTTTATATTGCAAACATTATTTTCCTTATAAAGATCTATTCTCTGACCATGGACACCTTCTTATTTGAGAGGTGAATGTCCTAGGTCATTGCCTCTTCTTTATTTTGCAAATTATGGTCTTTATAAACTCTTTCCCTTGCTTGTTGGTTAGATTTTTTTATCCTTCATTCCGAGATTCCTCATCCTCCTCATTGCAAGGAACTTGATGGTTGAATCTTGGGTCCCTCTTGTTTTTTGAAGATGATATTTTAAGCACTCCTCTATGGTAGGGCTCTTGTTGATAAGATCTCTTCCTCTTCGAGGATCCTTTTTCCATAAGTGACATATCCATTTCATGATTATCTATGTTCTTAGATGTAAGGGTCAATACTCTTAACTAAGAATATGGTATACATTGTTGTTAAGTTGGATATCTCCTTACTTCGTGAAGTAGGTATCCTTTCTTCTTCTTCCTTATCCTACCTAGTGGGTAGCCATGATAAGGAGGGGGCATATATAGGGTCTCCCTTGTATTATAATTTATACTTATTTACATTTTGCAGCATGTTAAATCCTTGGAAGGTAACGCACATAAGTTGCTAAATCCTGAAGGGACACGCATTTTTACTTTTATGTTTGCTAAATCCTTGGAAGGTAACACACATAAGTTTCTAAATCTTGAAGAGACACGCATTTTTACTTTTATGTTTGCTAAATCCTTGGAAGGTAATGCACATAAGTTTCTAAATCCTGAAGAGACACACATTTTTACTTTTATGTTTGCTAAATCCTTGGAAGGTAACGCACACAAGTTGCTAAATCCTAAAAAGATACGCACCCTTTTTATTTTTACAATATGCTAAATCCTTCAAAAGGTAATGCACATAAGTTGCTAAATCCTAAATGGACACAAATTTTATATTTCATAGTGATACAAGAATGTTGATCTATGGATATTTTCAAGAAGCCATCAGAAGATGCACTTACAATTACAAGCACATTTTATGGGTGAACCTGTTGGGGGCTCTCCCTCCTTGGTGATTCATAGTAAGGTGGGCATCTTACTAGGTGAGGTAATCACTATTTATTTTCTTTCTTTCACGTTCATGCTAGTAGGATTAGATCATGAAGCTATGTTATTTATAGTGTTGTTCTTGTCTTACTTATGTAGTCATGTATGTTTTCTATGATTGATGGCTCTTTATTTCCATATATTTATGTATGTATGTTGAGTTATAATCCTTGGTTTGGGGGCTCATATCCCCAACTTAGTGATGTTCTATCTCGTTGCAATCCACTGGGATTCTTTTCTTCCAAACTTTATCGTGAGCACATTCAATTTTCGTACTCCCACTAAAGTGGGGGCTTAATGTATCATCTTAAAATGGAAGCACTTCCATGTTAAGAGTGTTTAGCCCTCCTTAGGGGATTTTTTTTACCTCTACCATATCATCATCCTATTTCTGCATCATCTCATGCTTCTGTGCTAGTTTAGGACCCTAATTGGGCCTCTCCGGGCACCTCCTACCCCACCTGGCATATTTTCCAGGGGTTCTGACCCCTTGGGTCAGGGTCAACCTTGACCTTGACCTAGTTCAGGGTCAACCTTGACCCTAACCTAGGTCAGTGTTGACCTCAACCCTGACCTGGGTCCCCCTTTCAGAGCTGGAACCTTGTCGGCTGTCGAGGCTCATCAAAAATTTAGTTTTCCCGCTTTTGAGTCGACTATTTCGGGTTCCGAAGTGTTGATTCCTAAATTATATTTAATATAGGTCCTTTCCTAGGGGCATGGGTTTAATTATAATTTAATTATCCTATGTAGGCCTCCTTGGAAGATTGTACCCTATTTTCATATAAAAGGGAGCATTTTTCTCTCATTTTCTCTAAGTTTTCTAAGTGCAAAAAGCTCTAATCAAGATTTTTTAAGGTGTTCAAGTCTTCTTTTCAAGCATTAAATTTCTCCATTGAAGATCAAGGATTCAAGCTTTCAATCCTTTGAAGGGATTAGGTGCAAACATTCAAGATTCATTATTCAAATCCTAGATCTAGCCATCATGGTGGTGTGATCTTCCTTCAAGATCCTTGGTGCCTCTTCAAGACTCTTTCATCATCTCTTCAAGTGGATTTAAAGCATAAAATCATGGAGGTTTATGTTTCATATTGAGTTCATTGCTTTCATACTTACATACTTGCATAAATTCAAATTTCAATTCCATATCTATTGAATATCATAGCTTCATTGTTAGATTCAATTCTACTACATGTTAGCATTCTGCACTTTATTGATTTCAAGGTTAATTCCTAAATAGGGATTTGACTAAGGAAAACCCCTCCCCCACAATAAAACAATCTCCTTTTGCTTGTAGGTATAGGTACAGAACAATGGATTTGAACCCAGATCTAGATACCCTTTTCGGCAAACTTTCGGGATCCGCGAACAAAGTCACTTTCAAATCTGTGCAGGTTAGGGTCAACATTATTGGGTCAAGGTTGACATTTGTGGGTCAAGGTTGACCTTTTTCATAAGATGACATTAGAACAGAAAATGAGTTCTGGGTTTTGTTCATCTCTGCATTTCGATTCCGTATCAACTGTTAGATTTTCTAGAAACAGTCTACAAACCTTAGAAAACAACATTCTTTGATTTACAATATTTCAAGGTTAGTGAATTTCTCCCATCTCTTCAATTATTGTTATACATCATTTCTATACATATAATTAATAGAATTTAAGGTATTTCCTTTGACATTCTCCTTTCCAAATAGTTGATTCATTTGTGTATTAACCCTTCTCTTGGGTTGATCAACTTGGATCTCCCATTTGTGCATTTGAGGATAAAAAGGAACATCTTATCTTATTCTTAATCACAATTGCAACACTTAATAAATTCAACTCAATTAAGGTTAATACAATCTAGGTAATTCAAAGAACAATCTACACATCAATACCTTACATTTCAAGATAATCAATTCACAAACAATTTATAAATCAAATAAATCATTTCTATACCTTATCTATTATCTATTTTAGTAACATCCATTTCAAATCTTACATTTTTAATAATCTATCAAACCATTCTTTCTTAACACATTATACATTTTTAATAAACATATCTCTATTTCAATCCCCTTTACATTTTGGTGAGATAACCCCACGATTTCTTATCTTATAGACAGTAATTGAAAATGATGAGAGGAATTACTAACCTTAAAGAATTATAGATCAAAGAATGGTGTTTACTGAGGTCTGCACTTTATTTCTGGAAAATTTGAAGTGTGATCCAGAAAGGAAACACAGAGACGAACAAAACCTATAAATTTTTTTCTGATCCGACACCGTCTTGATAAAAATATCGACCTTGACCCACTAATCTCACCGTTGACCCAATAATCTCGACCCTGACCTGCACAGGTCTGACATAAAATCTATTCATGGATCCTGATAGTTCTCTGAAAAGGGTATCCAAATCTGAGCTCAAATCTTCAATCTTGAATCTGTACCTATAAGAAAAAGAGATTTGTTTGTTGGGGGGGAGGGGTTTTCCTTAGTCAAACCCCAATTTAGGAATTAACCTTGAAATCAATAAAGTATAGAATGCTAGAAATTAGTAGAATTGAATCTAAGAATGAAACTATGATATTGAATAGATATGCAATTGTAATTCAAATGTAGAAATTATGTAAATATGAAAGCTTGGACTCAATAGAAACCATAAACCTCCATGATTGTATGCTTGGAATCCACCTTGAAGAGAATGAATGAGTGTTGAGGATGCACAAAGGATCTTGAAGGAAGATCACACCACCATGATGGCTAGATCTAGGGTTTGAATGATGAATCTTGAATGCTTGGACCAAACCCCTTCAAAGGCTTGAGAGCTTGAATCCTTGATAGTAAATTAAGGACTTTAATGCTTGAGGGGAAGACTTGAACACATTGAAAGCTTGAGAACATGTAGAATAATGGATGCTTGAACTTTTTTTCTTGATGATACTTAGGATTTATCGCTTAGTTGATGGTTAGAGAAAATGAGAGAGAAAGGCTTCCTTTTATATCAAACTAGGGCACAATATTATAAGGAGGCCAAAATAGGAGAATTAAATTCAAATTAGACCCATTCCCCTAGAAGAGGACCTATATTAAATACAATTTAGGATTTTCCACTTCGGAACCCAAAATAGCCAACCCGGAAGCGGGAAAAATAAATTTTTGATGACCTCTGGAAGCCGACAAGCTTCCAGATTTGGAAGGGGGACCCAGGTCAAGGTCAAGGCTAACCCTGACCTAGGTCAAGGTAAATTTAAACTATGGCCTAGGTCAAGGTCAAGGTCAACCTTGACCCAGGGGGTCAGAACCCCTGGAAAATGTGCCAGGTGGGATAGAAGGTGCCCGGAGTGGCCTAATAGGGATCCTAAACAGGCACAAAATTAGGAGATGATGCAGAAATGAGGGGAAGGTATGATGATGGTCAAAAACATCCCCTAATTAGGACTAAACATTATTAACATGGAATTTATTCTATTTTAAGATGATACATTAAGCACCCACTTTAGCAGAAGTATGGAAATTGAACATGCTTTCGATAAAGTTAGAAGAAAGACTCTGGTGGATCACAATGAGGTAGAACATCACTAGGTCAAGGACATGAGATGATAGCCCAAGGATTCTAATTCAAAATATATGCATAAATATATGGAATTAAAGAGCAATCAATCATAGGAAACATACATGATTACATAAGCAAGACAAGAACAATACTATAGATAACATAGTTTCATGATCTAATCCTACTAGCATGAAAGCAACAGAGAGAGAAGGGAAAGTGATTACCTCACCTAGTAAGATGCCCACCTTACTATGAACCACCAAGGAGGGAGAGCCCAATAGTTTCACCCATAAATTGTGCTTGTAATTTTAAAGCATCTTCTGACAGCTTTTGAAAGTATCCATAGATCCACATTCTTGTATCACTATGAATATAAAATGTGTGTCTTCTCAGCATTTAGCAACTTATGTGCGTTACCTTCTAGGGATTTAGCATATTAAAAATTTAAAAAGGTTGCATATCTCTTCAAGATTTAGCAACTTATGTGTGTTACCTTCTAAGGATTTAGCAAAAATAAAAGTAAAAATTTGTGTCCCTTCAGGATTTAGCAACTTATGTGTATTACCTTCCGAGTATTTAGCAAAAAATAATAAAAATGTGTGTCTCTTCAGGATTGAGAAACTTATGTGCATTACCTTCCAAGGATTTGGCATATTGTAAAATGTAAATTAATGTAAAATATAGTACAAGGGAGACCCTATATATTCCCCCCTCCTTATCATGACTACCCACTAGGTAGGATAAGGAAGAGAAAGAGGATACCTACTTCACAAGGTAAGGAGATATCCAACTTGTCAACAGTGTATACCATATTCTTAGCGAAGAGCCTTGATCCTTACATCCAAGAACATAGATAATCATAAAATGGATATGTCACTTATGGAAAAAGGATCCTCAAAAAGGAAGAGATATTATCAACAAGACCCACACCATAGAGGAGTGCTTAGGATAAAATGTCATCTTCTAAAGAAAAGAGAGACCAAAGATTCAATCATCAAGCCCCCTGTAATCAAGAGGAAGAGGAATCTTAGGATTAAGGCATCAAACTCTAACCCAAAGAAAGAAAAAGAGTTAATAAAGAACATAATTTTCAAAATAAAGAAGAGGTGATGACCTAGGACAATCACTTCTTATATAAGAGAGTATCCCTAGTCAAAAACATACATCTTTATAAGGAAATAATGTTATATGATAAACAAATGCCACTAAACTAAAGAAAGTAAATTCTTAGATAGAGGAAGAGGGAAAATACCTTGCCCCCCAGGTGTGAAGGCAAGGGATATATCAAATTATATCAAGATATTTCATAGAAAAGTGATATCTTTACAAAACAAATGTCCTAGAAAAGATATCATGAATGATTTTATAGGGATAGAATCTAGAAAGATTAACCAATTAAACTCAAAAAAAAAAATATGATAAGAGTAAAATGGATCTTAGAAGACTGGAATAAAATACCTCTTGCCCCCCAGTGAATAGACAAGAGGAGAAATGAAATCTAACTTGTAGAAGAATCAGGCGAATGCCCTATATCAAAATTATGAAGAAATTGTAATACTGCATGGGAATGAGATATAATTCCCAAGGAAGATCTTTCTCTAACATATAGCTTGAAATGCACATAGTCAGCAAGTAAATTTTAATTAATATAATGAAAAGGACATTTATATTCAGAGAGAGAATTTTTTGGAATAGGTTTGAAGATTTATTTCTTGGAATTCATTAATTGGGCATGCACTTTCTTAGCCACACCTTGAGGAGTATCAAGGTGATCTAAAGAAGGTGTTGGAAGAAGAACATGAAGAGGAGGACGGTGGTTAAGATCCACTACCTTATTGGAGGAGGTGGGAAACCTATACCATGCATATATTGTTTAGGAGATGAATGAATCAGGTTTTTAATTCCTTGTTCATTGATACCAAGTCCTAAACCTTTATAACCTTGCTTATGTACCATAGTATATCCGGTAGTGTACCTATCTTGCAAAGCTTAAATAGGAGGAGATTGATTATGGTGTTCATGATCAAATTTTGTGTATGGTGGAATGATAGGATTAGAAGAGGTTTCCTTGTTTTTCCCTTTATCATCATCATGGATTAGATAGGGAGGTCAAGGTAAATGAAAGAATTCTCAAACATCATTATCATGGATCCTAGCTTGAGCCCCATCATAAGTGTGGGAAGAACTAGGGATTGAAGGTGGAGAAATAGAAATTGGAATATTTGGAATTGAATTAGGATTGATAAGATTAGGTTTAGGAAGGTTATGAGGTGAGGTATCATCTACCCAATTCTTCATATAATCCAAAAGAGTAATAAGTCCACTACACAAATCCTTAATGAAAGTTTTGAAAGTAGGAAGACTAGTATTAGTTAATATCAAAATAGCATAAGCAGGTGAAACGTGGAGATTAAAAAACAAGATGAAATGGATGATACTCTCATAGAAATCATAGGTACTATAAAGAGATTCTAAAAGAAGCATAATAAGAAAAATAGCCATACACCAAAAGATCTTCATAATGAATGAGATACAAGAAGTGTTGTTGAATTTTGATGAATATATATATTTTTTTGTATTTTAGAATGCAAAAGCATAAAAATAAAATTTAATATGTATGCAAGAGATAATGTGAGAAGAAAATCATCTAACACCAACAAGAAAGATTTTTCTATCACGGGTTCACCAAAATGTAAAGGAAGAAAATTGTTTGTTGTATATGTTATATATGTTTGATTGATTAGGGGTGTATTTCCTTAACCTTTTACATTTAATTTGTAATTTATGTGATGTGATATTGTAATTTGATTAAGCATTTAGGGGGAAGGAAGATAATATGTTCCTCTTTTATCCCCAAATGCACAAATGAAAGATCCAAGTTGATTAACCCAAAAGAAGGATCAATGCACAAGTGAATCAATCGTTTGGAAATGAGAGAAAGGAAGAAGATCTTAAATTCTATTTAATAATTAAAGAGATATGATATATGACAGTAATTGAAATGGATGAGAGGAATTACTAACCTTAAAGAAGTGTATATGAAAGAATGTTTTTTTCTAAGGTCTATACTCTGTTTCTGTAAAATTTGAAGTATGATCTAGAAAGGAAACGTAGCGACGAACAAAACCCAGAAATATTTTTCTTATTCGAAACCATCTTGATAAAAATATTGACCTTGACCCACTAATCTCACAACTAACCCAATAATCTCAACCCTGACCTATACAGGTCTGACAGAAAATATGTTCGCAGATCCTGATAGTTCACCGAAAACGGTATCCAATTCTGAGCTCTAATCTTCAATCCTGAACCTGTACCTACAAGAAAAAGATATTTTTTTTGTTGCGGGGGAGGTTTTTTCCTTAGTCAAACCCCAATTTAGGAACTAACCTTGAAATCAATAAAGTATAGAATGCTAGCAAGTAGTAGAATTGAATCTAAGAATGAAACTGTGATATTGAATAGATATGTAATTATAATTCAAATATAGCAAGTATGTAAATATGAAAGCTTAGACTCAATAGAAACCATAAACCTCCATGACTATATTCTTAGAATCCACCTTGAATAAAATGAATGAGATTTGAGGATGCATAAAGGATCTTGAAGGAAGATCACACCACCATGATGACTAGACCTATGGTTTGAATGATGAATCTTGAATGCTTGAACCAAATCCATTCAAAGGCTTGAGAGCTTGAATCCTTGATCTTCAATGGAGGAATTTAATTATTGAGAGGAAGACTTGAACATCTTGAAATATTTTGAACATGTAGAACAATGGATGCTTGAACTTTTTTGCTTGATGATACTTAGAATTTATCGCTTAGTTGATGGATAGAGAAAATGAGAGAGAAAGGCTTCCTTTTATATCAAAATAGGGCACAATATTCTAAGAAGGCTGAAATAGGAGAATTAAATTCCAATTAGACTCATTCCCCTAGAAGAGGACCTATAAAAAATAAAATTTAGGATTTGCCGCTTCGGAACCCAAAACAGTCGACCCGGAAGCGGGAAAAATGAATTTTTGATGACCTTCGAAAGCTGACAAGATTCTAGATTTGGAAGGGGGACCTAGGTCAAGGTTGATGCCAACCCTGACCTAGTTCAAGGTTTATTTCAACCCTAAACTAGGTCAAGGTCAAGGTGGACCTTGACCCAGGGGGTCAGAACCCCTGGAAAATGTGCCAAGTGGGATAGAAGGTGCCCGGAGAGGCCCAATCAGGGTCCTAAACAGGCACAGAAGAAGGAGATGATGTAGAAATGAGGGGATGGTATGATGATGGTCAAAAATATCCCCTAAGGAGGGATAAATTTTCTTATCATGGAAGTGCTTCCATTTTAAGATGATACATTAAGCCCCCACTTTAGCGGAAGTATGGAAATCGAACATGCTTTTGGTAAAGTTAGAAGAAAGACTCGTGTGAATCGCAATGAGGTAGAAAATCACTAGTTCAAGGACATGAGCCCATAGACCAAGGATTCTGAGTCAACATATATGCATATATATATGGAAGTAAAGAGCAATCAATCATAGGAAACATACATGATTACATAAGCAAGACAAGAACAACACTATAGATAACATAGTTTCATGATCTAATCCTACTAGCATGAAATCGAAAGAGAGAGAAGGGAAAGTGATTACCTCACCTAGTAAGATGCCCACCTTACTATGAATCACCAAGGAGGGAGAGCCCAATAGGTTCACCCATAAACTATGCTTGTAATTGTAATGCGTCTTCTAGCGGCTTTTGAAAGTATCTATAGATCCACATTCTTGTATCACTATGAATATAAAATGTGTGTCTTCTCAGGATTTAGCAACTTATGTGTGTTACCTTCCAAGGATTTAGCATATTGAAAATTTAAAAATGGTGCATATCTCTTTAGGATTTAGCAACTTATGTTCATTACCTTCCGAGGATTTAGCAAAAATAAAAGTAAAAATGTGTGTCCCTTCAGGATTTAGCAACTTATGTGCGTTACCTTCCAAGGATTTAGCAAAAAATAATAAAAATGTGTGTCTCTTCAGGATTTAGAAACTTATGTGCGTTACCTTCGAAGGATTTAGCATATTGTAAAATGTAAATTAATGTAAAATATAGTACAAGGGAGACCCTATATATGCCCCCCTCCTTATCATAACTACCCACTAGGCAGGATAAGGAAGAGAAAGAGGATACCTACTTTACAAGGTAAGGAGATATCTAGCTTGTCAATAATGTATACCATATTAATAGAAAAGAGCCTTGACCCTTACATCCAAGAACATAGATAATCATGAAATGGATATGTCACTTATGGAAAAAGGATCCTCAAAAAGGAAGAGATCTTATCAATAAGACCCTCACCATAGAGGAGTGCTTAGGATAAAATGTCATCTTCTAAAGAAAAGAGGGACCAAAGATTCAATCATCAAGCCCCCTGCAATCAAGAGGAAGAGGAATCTTAGGATGAAGGCATAAAACTCTAACCCAAAGAAAGAGCAAGGGTTTATAAAGAACATAATTTTCAAAATAAAGAAGAGGTGATGACCTAGGACAATCACTTCTCATATAAGAGAGTATCCATAGTAAAAAACATACATATTTATAAGGAAATAATGTTATATGATAAACAAATGCCACTAAACTAAGGAAAGTAAATCCTTAGATAGAGGAAGAAGGAAAATACATTGCCTTCCAGGTGTGAATGCAAGGGATATATCAAATTATATCAAGAGATTTAATAGAAAAGTGATATCTTTACAAAATAAATGTCCTAGAAAATATATCATGAATGATTTTATAGGGATAGAATCTAGAAAGAATAACCAATTAAACTTAAAAAAAAATATATTCTAAGAGTAAAATGGATCCTAGAAGACTGGAATGAAATACCTCTTTCCCCCCAGTGAATAGAAAAGAGGAGAAATGCAATCTAACTTGTAAAAGAATGAGGGGAACGCCCTATATCAAAATTATGAATAAATTGTAATACTGCATGGGAATGAGATATAATACCCAAGGCAACTCTTTCTCTAACATATAGCTTGAAATGCACACAGTCAGCAAGTAAATTTTTATTAATATAATTAAAAGGACATTTATATTTAGAGAGGGAATTTTTCAGAATAGGTTTGAAGATCTCTTTCTTGGAATTCATTAATTGGGCATACACTTTCTTAGCCACATCTTGAGGAGTATCATGGTGATCCAAAGAAGGTGTTGGAAGAAGAACATGAAGAGGAGGACGGTGGTTAAGATCCACTACCTTGGTTGGAGGAGTTTGGAAACCTATACCATGCATATCTTGTTTAGGAGATGAATGAATTAGGTTTTTAATGCCTTGTTCATTGATACCAAGTCCTAAACCTTTATAACCTTGTTTATCTACCATAGTATATCTGGTAGTGTACCTATCTTGCAAAGCTTCAATAGGAGGAGATTGATTATGGTGTTCATGAGAAAATTTTGTGTATGGTGGAATGATAGGATTAGAATAGGTTTCCTTGTTTTCCCCTTTATCATCACGATGGATTGGATAGGGAAGTGAAGGTAAATGAAAGAATTCTCGAACATCATTATCATGGATCCTAGCTTGAGCCCCATCATAAGTGTGGGAAGAACTAGGGATTGAAGGTGGAGAAATAGAAATAGGAATAATTGGAATTTCATTAGGATTGGTAAGTTTAGGGTTAGGAAGGTTAGGAGGTGAGGTATCATCTACCCAATTCTTCACATAATCCAAAAGAGTAATAAGTCCACTACACAAATCCTTAATGAAAGTTTTAAAAGTAGGAAGACTAGTATTAGTTAATGTCAAAATAGCATAAGAAAGTGAAACATGGAGATTAAAAAACATGATTAATTAGATGATACTCTCATAGACATCATAGGTACTATAAAGAGATGCTAAAAGAAGCATAATAAGAAAAATAGCCATACACCAAAAGATCTTCATAATGAATGAGATGCAAGAAGTGTTGTTGTATTTTGATATATATATATATATATATAATAAAATTTAATATGTATGCAAGAGCTAATGTGAGAGGCAAAGCATCTAACACCAACAAGAAAGAGTTGTCTATCGTGGATTCACCAAAATGTAAAGGAAGAAAATTGTTTGTTGTATATGTTATATATGTTTGATTGATTAGGGGTGTATTTCCTTAACCTTTACATTTAATTTGTAATTTATGTGATTTGATATTGTAATGTGATTAATCATGTAGGGGGAAGGAAGATAAGATGTTCCTATTTTATCCCCAAATGCACAAATGAAAGATCCAAGTTGATTAACCCAAAAGAAGGATCAATGCAAAAGTGAATCAATCATTTGGAAATGAGAGAAAGGAAGAAGATATTAAATTATGTTTTATAATTAAAGAGATATGATATATGATAGTAATTGAAAATGATGAGAAGAAGTACTAAAATTAAAGAATTATAGATCAAAGAATGCTATTTTCTGAGGTCTGTACTCTGTTTCTGGAAAATTGGAAGTGTGATCCGAAAAGGAAACGCACAGATGAACAAAACCCAGAAATATTTTTCTAATCCAACATCGTCTTGATACAATATTGATCTTGACCCACTAATCTCACCACTGACCCAATAATCTCAACCCTGACGTGCACAGGTTTGACAGAAAATCTGTTCGCAGATCCCGATAGCTCGCTGAAAAGGGTATCCAAATCTGACCTCAAATCTTCAATCCTGAACCTGTACCTACAAGAAAAAGAGATTTGTTTATTGGGGGGGAGTTATTTTACTTATTCAAACCCCAATTTAGGAATTAAACTTAAAATCAATAAAGTATAGAATGCTAGCAAGTAGTAGAATTGAATCTAAGAATGAAACTATGATATTGAATAGATATGCAATTGTAATTCAAATGTAGCAAGTATGTAAATATGAAAGATTGGACTCAATAGAAACCATAAACCTCCATGATTGTATGCTTGGAATCCACCTTGAAGAGAATGAATGATTTTTGAGGATGCACAAAGGATCTTGAAGGAAGATCACACCACCATGATGGCTAGATCTAGGGCCTGAATGTTGAATCTTGAATGCTTGAACCGAATCCCTTCAAAGGCTTGCGAGCTTGAATCCTTGATCTTAAATGGAGGACATGAATGCTTGAGAGGAAGACTTGAACACCTTGAAATCTTGGGAACATGTATAAAAATAGATGCTTGAACTTTTTTCCTTGATGATACTTAGAATTTATCGCTTAGTTGATGGTTAGAGTAAATCAGAGAGAAAGGCCTCCTTTTATATCAAAATAGGGCACAATATTCTAAGGAGGCTGACATAGGAGAATCAAATTCAAATTAGACCCATGCCCCTATAAGAGGACCTATATTAAATAAAATTTAGGATTTGTCACTTCAGAACCCAAAACAGCCGACCTGAAAGCGGAAAAAATGAATTTTTGATGACCTCTGGAAGCCAACAAGCTTCCAGAATTGGAAGGGGACCCAGGTCAAGGTTGAGGCCAACCCTGACCTAGGTCAAGGTCAAGTTTGACCCTGACCTAGGTCAAGGTCAAGTTTGACCCTGACCTAGGTCAAGGTCAAGTTTGACCCTGACCTAGGTCAAGGTTGAGGTTTACCTTGACCTAGGGGATCAAAACCCCTAGAAAATGTGCTAGGTGGGTTAGAAGGTGCCCGAAGAGGCCCAATCAGGGTCCTAAATAGGCACAAAAGCAAGAGATGATGTAAAAATAAGGGGATGGTATGATTATGGTCAAAAAATCCCCTAAGGAGGACTAAAAATTCTTAACATGGAAGTGTTTCCATTTTAAGATGATACACAACCTAAGAAAACTCAAGTCCTAGGTGCCTTGCACCACTTCCACTCTAACTGACACATATCTAGTCTAATCTCTTCAATAAAATCATCACAAAGCTTCTCAAAAGTGAGAAGCTTCACAATTGCAAAAACCTAAAACAAACAAATCCCAAGATGGAGAGAACACATTTTTTCTTAAGGTACCAACTCATCATCTGCAGCATTGAACTAAATGGGAGCAAGTTAATCTAATGCTCGGTGACCTATACGTGTGCTACTAATCCCTTTCTTTAGCAAAATCTTGCAATAAATGTTCACAATTTGGTGAAGAGAATTCACTGTGATGGATCAAATAGGCCTTAACCAAATCTAAGGTGATTCACTTCAACTAATAATTCCCATTAAAATCTTATAAAATAATTTATGTATACATCATTGCTAAAATTAGAACATACATGCTTTAATAGGTGAGTGCATAATGAATATAAATAAAAGAAACTAGATAAGGTGTGTGACATTCAATTTGACTGAATAATCAACTAGTCTGACTAAGCAATTAGAAAAATCTAACAGCTAATAACTCTTAATCAAAGTGAGACTTAGTTACATAAACAAATCAGTCAAGTCTCAAATAGGTATTTGGCTACTAATCTAAAATATGATGCCATACAAAGCCGGGCATCATTCTCCTACACAACTACATCCTCTTCATGTTCTCTATGTCGTGCGCATGTCGAGACTTGTTGTTGTCACTGTATGCACCCTAAAATGGTCGCCTGGACTATGGGCCCCCATTTATCAATTTATCAAATTTCCTGAATCAATGATTTGCAACATTTTCAATTCAAATCAATTTCCTTGATCAAATCGTAATTAATTTAATTATTTCAATATTTTCTAAAGGTTTGATCATTTCATCAATTATCTTCTTTAATTAAAATAAAACAATTCCTTTTTATTAAATAAAATAATCTTATTTAATTAAAATTCCTTTTTATTAAATAAAATAATCTTATTTAATTAAAATTCCTTTTTAATTAAATAATCTTATCTTATTTAATTAAAATCTCTCTTAATTAAATAATATTATCTCATTTAATTAAAATATCCCTTTTAATTAAATTAAATAATTTTATTTAATTAAAAGAAAATCCCTCTTTTAATTAAATAAAACCCCCACTTAAATCCCTCTTTGTTGAAAAAGGAAATAAATTAAATAAAAATAAATAAAGTTCCTTTTCTTCACACATCTTCCTAAGTGGTGGGCTTTTTTCCTCTTAATCATAGCCTTTGATTTTTGCCTCTTAATCTCTACTGTCCATTTCTCTTTATAAAGAAACCTCTCCTTCTAATTTGAAAATGAAGATTTTATGCTAATGTTATGCTGTAGGTTTGGAGAGCAATTTTGGAGGAGGATTTGAGCACTTGAGCTTGGATATTGCAACTTCTCTCTTCTTGTCTTCTTCTTTCATGCCCCATGGCAAACCATTTAGATTAATTTTTCACTTTCATATTAGATTAGATTCATGTTTCATTTCATAGATTAATCTTGCATTTGTATTTCTTTTCATAGAATAAATCATGCGTTGTTATCATATAGATTAGTTTCATTTCTTGCATTGTTATCATATAGAATAGTTTCCATTTTTATTTGCATGCATTCTTTATGATCATGGAGACTAGCATTCTTGCTTTTCTTCTTTGAATCTCTCATTTTATGGTGTACTTTCATGGGCACAAACTAGGTCAATCTGAGGGTCTCCATTACAAACCCTTCCACTCCATGAATAGAGAGCTATGAGTCACCATTCGAGACCTCATTCTTGAGAAATCTTGGGTATAATGATTCATAGAAGTGTGACACATTTTTAGCACACATTTTTTGCACCCACCATGGGGCAGATCTAGCCTCATCTTTCATTTTTCTTGCAAAATCTAATTTTTTCATCCGTACAGCTCTATGACAAAAATTTGCACAACATGTTGCTTAAAATAGTGCAAATTTTTTCCAGTCTGTGCAAAATTTTTTGCGATACACGGAGTTTCATCATGCGGCTTTGTGTGTATTTTCACGCAAACTCTGACACTAGGTAGTGATCTAACATTATTTACTGTTTTCTACATTTTTTTTCTATGTGTTTCTTTGCGCGAGATTCTACGAATCTTCGCGTGGCACTCTGTGAATCTTCACGCAGAAATCTGAGAATCTTCGCATGAGATTTTACACCAAAGATATGATTTTTATTGCTATATTTTATATCTTTGATCTCTAACCACTAATGTTTGTTGTTTCTGGTGGTTTATGATTTGCTATTGTTGTTGCTGATTTGGACTTGCGTGGATAAACAACAAAACATTTGCGTCTCATTGGACTTGAGGTATTTTGTTGCATCTATATAACATTTAGATTTTGGAAATAGAAATGCACCTCTCATGTGTTTATTTTGAGTGTTTCTTCCTTTCATAGATCACATTTCCAATTGGTGCTATAAAGAATGAACCTAGATTTTCTTTCTTGCATATATGTTACACATAGTAATTAGGCCCTATGAACACTATTTGTTGAAATCTTGAGAGAGTGGGCTTCATTCTCTTGTCTTACATGTGAAGCTCTTCTTGATGATAGATCCCCTTGTAGGTAGGGAAGGATTTGTTATTATCTCACTTGGTTTGGTCTTCAACTTTTGACGGTACTTTCTCTCTTGAGATTGGTGGTCATTGTTGTTGATTTACAAACCTTAGATGGGGTGATTTCAAATTAGTGGGTCAATTAATCTTGCTTTCTATGTTTGGGTGAGGTGAAGAGGCTAGAGGATTATTCTCTTTTCCCTTTTGAGAGAATCAGAAACTTGGAACCCTTGAATCTAAACCAAGTCCCCATGTGGTTCATATTGTGAGTCTTCCTTGTTAGAGAGGGTTAACCGTAGTGGACATTCCCTTTATTGGGTAAACCATGTGGATGGAACCTCAAGTGGTAATATCCATTTTATCCATGGTAGAAACAACCGCTATATAAATGTCCTTGTGAAAGAAATTTCCACGGGTGTAGTTTCTTGTTGGGTTGTCAGATCTCCTCAGCAGCTCCTGATTGATTAAATTCTTGGACTATGTCAAAACCTTGGTGCACCAGGATTGGATTTCACCCACTTGAGACTACAAAAGTTGCATATTCAAACCATTACTAATAACCATAATGCAACCAACTTTTTATTCTCTAGGACTATGTGCATGATTGGAAAACATTTTGAGAACATACACAAGTAGAATATTTATGGAGTAAAATACTATGACACTATTCATGTTCATGTGCAAGGTTGCTTTGCCCCTTGCTCATTATTTGAAGACATTTTTGAACTCCCTGATTGTTGTCTTGCATGCTTCATTCATAAGAAAAAAAATTTAATTCATCTAGTTGGTTATTTAAAACAAACAAAACTGAGTTATGTGTCCTTCCCTCATGCGAGAAAATAGTTTCTTCACGTGGCTCGCTGTGTTTTGTCGCATGGCACTGAGTGAATCATCGCGTGATATGCTACCAACTTGTTGTCATTTTGTCACACCAATTCTATTTTCCTTGTGTCAAATTGCAAAAATTTTCATGGTCCTATGGTAATCTCTGCGCGAGAAAGTATTTTGTCACGCGAATCTATCCTTTGTTGCTATACTAGCAAGTTGTTTGCTATCAATTTTGAGCTTGCTTAACCTATTGTCCTATCATTTTCTAGTTTCCTTGGTTGATCCAGGTCAGATTAGGCCACTTACCCTGCTATTAGAAGCTTTTTTTTCTTTGGATTCTTGTTTTTTCACCTCTTGGATTAGTAATCTTTGATTTCACAAGTGACCTTGCTTGGAGCTTGGTGAGCTAGAAACCGTCCTTGTTGAAAAGATAAACCTTTAGATTCTTTGATAACACACTTGGAGAGTTTTGGTAATCTCTTATCCATTCACTTTCATGTATTCAAATTCAATCAATATAACTTGGGTAAGATCATCCTCCTGATCCATATGTGCTAGGATACTTATTTGAAATGTGGGCACCTCTATGGCAGTGTTGGCTTACGCCTCTTGCAAATTCTATCTTATCACCTCTCTTTTGGACAGGTTAATGCCTTTACTATCCTAGTTTGATATCAATGTCTCTTAGGGTCATCCTATTAGCTAGTACCTTTTCTTTCATGCCAGTTACAAAAAGATATCAAGTAAATCAAGTAAAATGACCTCAAGTGGTTTTTAACCAATTACCCTTAGTTCAAACTCGTCAGAAACATAAGGGAAAAGAACTCATATTTTATCAATCACCTAGGAACAACTTAGAAGTGTGGTTTATTCCAAGATTCACCTTAGTGAGTTGGGTACCCCCTTAGAATCTTCTCACTCTTCTATGGATATGAGTTACATAATGACTCGATGAGAGAGAGAGAGAGAGAGAAGACATGGATAAATGTCTTGATAAAATATTTGTGAATCATAGAGATGCTATTTCATCTGGTGGTTCCTCTCATAATAGTTGACCAACTTCACCCCTTATCTCAAAAAGATATCTAAATTCACACTAAAGGGGTGTGAGAGAGAGAGAGAGAGGTAAGAGGAAAGCTTATGAAGATGAGTTATCACAACATGAGAACCAAGGAGATGATCTCTATGACACTCATGTTAATGCAACCTATACCAACAACTTGTTTCAAAATTCAAGACCAAATTCACCACTCAAGAAATCTTCAGGATACATGAGTGAAAGACTTAAGATGATTGAGCATGAAAAGAAAGCCTTCCTAGATGAACAAGCTGCAAAGGAAGAACGATTTAGACTCCTAGAGTTGGAGAGACAGACTTTGGTATAAATGGAAAAGAAATCCTTTCAAGAGAAACAAGCTAGGCTCTTGGCTCAATGACTCAATGATCAATTTAACAACATGCATGTTAGTGGTGGAAATAGCTCTCCTCCATCCACTCCTCCTAAGACTCCATGAGGTGGAAGACATTCAAGAACACCATCATGATCTCCTAGCCCTAGAGGAAGAAGGGCTTCCAAACATGATCATTATAGGAGACGAACACCTCCTAGGAACTCAAGACAACCTTCACAACATGCTCAACATGGTTCACAATATGGGGGTAGTAGCTCTAATTTTGATTGCAGCTCCGAAGACTTCATGAAAATGCAACACAAACCACTTTTCCAGTAGTATGTGGAGAAATATCTAGAGAAAAATAAAGATGAGTTCCTAGAGAGTATAATCAACAAAGGTGCTAGAGTCCCCTATAACTTTGATGTGGACAAGAAAATCAAGAAGCAAGGTCCATCTCAAGAGGAGGTGATCAAAGAACTTAAGAGCATGATGGAAAAGGTGTTGGCACATAATAATTCATTCTTACTGGAATCGATTTGTCCTTATCCTTTCGACAAGAGTGTTAACATGAAAGAGTTCCCTAGAAAGCTTGAAATTCCTCAATATGACAAATATGATGGCAATGGAGATCCACATGATGATGTGTGCCAGTTTTATACCACAATTTTTGAGTTCCACCAAGATGACTCGTATCTTATGAGATTATTCCCAAGGAGTCGAAAAGGTCAAGTAATGGAATGGTTCACCAATATAACTCCCCCCATCAAGACTTTCAAAGAGCTTGTTCATACATTTGTTCAATATTCTGCATACAATCTTTCAAGATCAATCACTATGTTGGACTTATGCAATTTAAAACAAAGTCAAGGGGAATCCTTTGTTAATTTCTTGCAAAGGTGGAGATGACAATGCTCTCGATATTCTAGAACCATTCTTGAAAATGAAAAGATTGATATCCTTGTTAGCAATTTGGTTCCCGAAATGCGGTATGAAGTTAGAAAGATAGTTTTTTATTCCTTTGATACCATGGTTCAAACCGCATGTAGGATTGAAGATGTTTTAAAAGAACAAGGTATTTTGTCCAAATATGGAAACAACAATAACAATGGTAAAAACAATAACAACCCTAACAAGGATAAGGGAAGGAATTCACACTGGAATAAGAACAAACAAGTGGTTAATGATGGAGTTGAGGACTCCTCCCAACACAAGGATCAAAATGTGCTTCATTTGTCTAGTGTTGTTCAAGCCATGAAGCTCAATACATCTAATCAATAAGAGAGCAAACCAAGATACCAAGCTAGGCCTACGAAAGAAAGACGTCAATTTGCAAAGCTTGGTGACTCATATGAGGATGTCTTGAAGACACTTATTTCTAACAACCTTTCACATCCTCAAGATTCTACAAAGTTTCATATACCTAACGTTAAGCCACATTGGTGGGATGAGAAGGCTTTTTGCATATTTCACAATGGAATTGGACATAACATTGAAAACTGCTACAAACTCAGGCATATTATTCAAGATCTCATTGAGAATGGAAAACTTAAGATAGATTGATTGAACAAAAATGCCAATCATAAGGCATTCAGGGAACTGTTGCCCAAATATGAGAAGGGGGAAACCTCTAAATTTAAGAATGGAAAAGTTGCGATCAACTACACTTACATAGATGTGGAGAATACTATCAACATGATTGGATTTGTAGAAGAAAATGTCAACATGATGAGGGGTAGAGATCCCTATGGTTACAATCTAGATGTGGACTCTCCTACTATCTTTGATGAAGAGCCCATCATGGTGCCAAGGGGTCCCAGCTCTAGAATGTCATCACAAGCCCTCAATGTTGTCACACGAAATCAATGTCTCGTTGTCATTAGAGGGCCCAATTCAATCCAATCAAGTAAACCTAAGCAAGTGGCATCCAAAAATGCCACCTTAAAGAAGTCAAGCTATAGTCTTGTTGATCAGTTACAAACCCAGCTCAGATTTCAATCTTTGAGCTCTTAGAGTTGTCCCCAAGACATAAGAAAGTCCTTGAGGGTTCTTTGTGCGTGGCGAATGTCCCCAACAACTTAGATGTTGATCAATTACAGAACATGGTTAACCACATTTCTAGCCCTCATTACCTTACCTTTCCAAAAGATGATCATAAAGCTTTGAGCCACCCACACAATCTTTCCCTTCATATTGAGGTTATGATCTACAGAACCTATGTTAGGCTCGTGTTGATAGATGGGGGTGTTGGGCTTAATATGTGTTCCTTTAATCTTTTGAAAGAGTTGGGATATTCTAAAAAAGTCATAGATACCAGGAAAAGGATCACCATCAAAGCCTATGATGAGGTAGAAATAAGTTCCAAGGGGTTAGTCATCCTTCCTATTAGGATTGGCCCTGTTGAAAAATATATTTTATTTCAAATAGTTGATGTTGGACCCCTTGCGTATAATATCTTACTTGGTAGACCATGGATTCATGATATGCAAGTAGTTCCATCTACCTATCATCAATGTGTTAAGTTCCCCTACAATGGAATAGAGATTTGTATACCTGGGGATAACACTTTATCTATCAAATCAATTTCAGTTGGAACTCATGTTCCCCTCAATAGAGAAGAAAAAGATTTTGATGCAACCTTAGCTGAATGCAAAGGCAAGCTTAAGTCAATAGACCTTGGCATGGGGGATATCAACTCAACTCTATCACAACACCACCAGTCTCACCTTGATCTTATAGAAAACCTTCACAAGAAAATAAACCTTCTTTTTCAGCAATGACATTATTTGGAACGTTTGTAGAGTCATCAATGCCTATCCAAGATGAGAAAGAAGAAACATTTGTTAGAGACTCAATATATAGAGAAGAAAAATATATGCATAATGAAATCTTCTCTCCCTCTCCTAAGGCTTATGGAAGAGGGTATACTTTCCTCAAAAAGATGGGCTATCCTAGACATGGCCCTCTTAATCACAGATTAGATGCTAGAGCCAAATCCCTTGATCATGCTCTTTTTGGACACGAGTCTAAGAAGCTAGTTGGCCTAGGATTTGAGAATTATAACAAGTGTATTAATCCTATCTTTGAGGAATCAGATAGAAATAATGAACTAGAATATGTTCCTAATCTGAGAAACCAACAAGACATGTGTGAAGATTGGGTCCCTTCCACTAATCTCCTTTGGGGAGATTCCAATATTCCGGTCACTCATATGTCAGTTGCAACTTTAGAACAAAATGAATTAGATATTGAAGATCCTCATAGAGAATGACAGTGTAAGAATCTTGCTCATTTAATTGAAAGAGAAGGTGCTACTCTAGATGTTACTAGACCTTCCACATCAAGAGGTTCCAAACCTTCATGGTGTAAGCATCCTAGTCACAGTTCATACACTAGTTCATATGAGTATGAATGGGACTCCTTCTCTAAGTCTTCCACAATTGATAGAGATATTGATGTTATTCAAACTTATAGTTCTCAACCCAAGGTAGCCAACGAGTCACATGTAGGATTAGAGGATTTGAACCCACATGTTGCCTTAGTGGATGATTCTTACCTTGTTAGGACAAATCCTAATTTTGGAAGCTTAGAAGGATACTTGATGGACTCTGACTCTTCAGTCACCAGTGATAATATCATCCACATCTATAACCTTGAACCAGCCATGGACCTACCTCTTGTTCATCTTGACCTTATTGATTGGTCCCAACGCTACCAAGAACCTGAGCTCTTGACATTTCAAAATGATTATGAGATAGCTTGTTACCTAAATGCCCTTGAACCCATAGTCTCTTCCACCAATGAGCCAGCTACCAGCATGATAGAGCCAGACATCAAGTACCTTAGTCACAAGATAAAAAGAAAAGAAAATCAAAAGAATAGGAGTTCTGATGGTGAAAACCACTGTGTGGCAGTGTCAGAACCAAAAAAGGTAAAAATAAATGACGTATCCAAGGGTGAAAACCTCTTTGAGGTGCCTAAGGATGAGGTACTTGATCATCTCCCTAGCTAATTTCAAGATATATCTTCAGTGCTTATTGAACCAAGTGTGTTGTTTGTTTCTCCTCATGGGTACATGATCCCTAAGTCTTACAAATTATTGTTCCCATGTACAAAAAACATTGTTGAGTATGAAGCTTTAACAAATGGACTTAAGATGGCCATAGAATGGAGAATCATAGAGTTACACCTCTATGGGGATTCACAACTGATAATCAATCAAGTTAATGATTAATATCAAATAAAACATGAGAAAATGGTACCTTACATGAAAATGGTTGGTTCCTTGAAATGATACTACACATTTGTCAGGTTTCAGCAAATCCCTACAGCAAAAAACAAAGCAACTGATGCTATGGCTACACTTGCTTCACTCCTTCAGTTAGAACAACATGAATCCAGATTTGAATTCCTAGTGGAAGAGCTACATCACCCTATCTATGACTCCCAAGAAAGCCATGTTATTTGTACCCTCGTTGGTCATGAGTCATCCCGTTATGGTGCCATTTACTCATACCTTTGTGATGGCATTATACCTAAAACCTTTAACCGATCTTAGCGCATAAACCTTACCCAAAATGCCTCTTGCCATTCCCTTATCGCTGGTGATTTGTATAGGAGGGATCTAGATGGAACAATTCTTAGATGCTTAGAAAAGGAAGAATCTAACCAAGTGTTAGTTGACATCCATGAGGGCATCTGTGGGGGACATTCCAATGGTCTTTCCATGGCCTGAAGGTTGCTTAGGGTGGGGTACTATTGGCCTACGATGCAGATTGATGCAGTATCTTTTGCAAAGTCATGTGAAAAGTATCAAAAACATGGTAACCTGATACATGCTCCAGGCAGGGAGCTCATTCCTTCTATTTCTCATTGGCCATTTCAGCGCTAGGCCTTTGATCTTGTTAGGCAGATTCATCTCAACTCATCAGGTGGACACAAGTTTATTATCACTGCTACGGATTACTTCACTAAATGGGTAGAATTTGTCCCACTTTCTGTTGCCTCAGGAAAGACAGTCTCTCTATTCATTTTGAACCATATCATATGTCGATACAGATTTCCTTCTGATATTATCACTAACAATGGAGGCCATTTCAAAAATAAGGACCTTAAACAACTCTGCAAAAAATTCAAGATTAAACAACATTGGCCCTCCATTTACTTCCCGCAAGGAAATGGTCAAGCAGAGGCATCAAACAAAATCATCTTAAAATCTTACATAGAACAGTCTATAAGAATGGTAGAGATTGGCACTTACAGATAAATTAGGCTTTGTGGGACTATAGAATGAGTATTTGTACTCCTACTGGAGCTAATCCTTTTGCCCTTGCATATCGCACTGAAGCAGTGTTACCTTTGGAGGTTGAGATTTGTTCACTTAGATTTTCCCTCAAAGGTCTAGTTACAGATGAAGATTACCATGCCATGAGACTTCAAGAGTTAGAACTTCTAGATGAGAAATGTCAAGCATCATTTGACCATATGAGGGTTTATCAAAAGTGCATGTCCAAAACCTTCAACAAAAAGGTTCGCCCTCGAGAATTCCAAGTGGGAGATCTTGTCCTACATGAAAATCCTAAGAATCAATAGCATAGAGATCAAAAGGGAAAATTTGAACCTAATTGGCTTGGACCTTACATCATTACAGTAGCTTTTGGGATGGGTGCTTATTTAATTTCTATAGAAGAGGGAGAGTAGCTCCCGGATCCTATCAATGTCTTGCACTTGAAGAAGTTCTATCCATGATTCCCATTCTGTCTGGGGGCATCCTTTGTACATAATTATTGATCCTGAAAAAATTCAAAAAAATGATATATTGTCAAAAATTCTAAAAATTAGAAAATGTCCTAAAAAAATGATCATCTTAGTGAAAACCTAGCAATAGGCGCTTTGATGTATCTCAAAAAAAATTATATATTCCAAAAATACAAAAAAATCAAAAATTCTAAAAATTCTAAAAAATGGAAAAAGTGCCTTGGCGAAAACCTGGAAACAGGTGCCTTGGTAGAAAAAATTCAAAAAAATTATAAAAATTCCTAAAATAAAAGAAGAAAAAAAAATGAAAAAAATGAAAGAGAAAAAAATTGTAATAAAATCCAAGTGGTGAAAACCTAGAAACAGGCGCTACTTGAGGCCTTTGCACCCCTGTTTCTTAGCGCGTGTCTGTGACACTTAGCCTTTCTCCATCATGCCTTGTCCTTGTTTCCTTGGTTTGGAATTGGTCTTTATCTTTGTCTAGGGGGCATAACTATGTTATATTTGGTCTCTTGGATGCGTTAGTCTTTAGGAAATCTCACAAATGATTTTTTTAACACCACCTCAACTATATTTTTCAATACAACCCCTGACATCGAGTTTTTTTTGACACTTACCAATTTGGTCTTACCTAATTTTGTCATGTGGTCTTACCTATTTGCGAACATTCGATCCTTATCCTCAGAACTCAGTATCAGTTAACACACTTAAATTTTTAAACACAACACTTAATGCTTGAGCTATGTAATGATCTTTTCTTTGTGTGTTGACTGTTATTGATTTTTGTTGAGTGTCCTTGTCTAATAAGTCTCTCTAGGATGCATAGCTAGAGGACTTGGGGCATGGAACATGTTTTTATTTGCTTCCTGCTTTATGCTTCACTATTTTTTGCACAACCTTTATTTTCGTCACCCTGGCCTCTATGCCTTGATGCGAGTGTGGTTTTGCAATATTAAATTGGGTAAGCTAACATCACAGTCATCTTGACCTTTATGTCTTTGATGCTTATGTTAGAATCTTTCCACAATCCAATCTGATATAAATCACATTCATATCTTCATAATTACGCTTGTGACTAGTGATGATTGTGTGATTTTATGATGTCTGTTAATAATGGCCTAATGATAAAAATAAGTTCTTTAACATTATCTAATTAATGATGAACACAAAGTCCCATGCTACAGTTGCTCTATTGCAAGTACACCTTTGCATTTTCATATAGCTTTCATTGTTAGACCTCATGTTAGTTTGTATTTTTAGGCTACATTATGATTTTGAGAGGGTTTCCTTCATCTTTCTTGTGGACTTTAATCAACTATGATCGCGTTCTGATCTTCATTTCCTTATCTTCTTTCATGATCTCAATCAAAATTAACCATCTTAAACAGTTGATTTATTTTGGGGCATTCTCTTTCTTAAGGCAAATTCTCTTTCTTCTCTCCATTTCTTTCCACCTCTTCCAAACTTCTATCTTCCATTCACTTTCACCTTGCTTCTTTTCTTCTAATTCAACCTTGGGGCATAATCTTCCGTGCTTGATGATCTACCTTGGTTCTGTGACCCTGATATATTTCATCTTACATCAATAACCTTATCTTTATTTTGATTTGATCAAATTTATCAATTTGTTATTTCTCCTCTATCTCATTTTGATTTCGATCATGAGGGGGCAGTACCTATCAAAATTCAATCCTTGATTCAGCTTTATAAATCCTATCAATTACTCCGCTTGGGGAAACCTTGTTTAAGATTCTTATCTTGGACATGTCAATTACCTATTTACAGGGGTGTTGACCTTATCTTTTTCAATCAGCTTATCTTTGTCCTGATGTGTTCCCATAAAGATAACATGTCTGGTTTGTTTTGTGATCCCAAATTGATCTCACACTTCAACTGCATTCTTTGACTACATTTGTTCCCATAAAGATCACACATTAGTCAAAGAGGGGGAAATGTATGCACCCTAAAATGGTCACCTGGACTATGGGCCCCCATTTATCAATTTATCAATTTATCAAATTTCCTGAATCAATGCTTTGCAACATTTTCAATTCAAATCAATTTCCTTGATCAAATCATAATTAATTCAATTATTTCAATATTTCCTAAAGGTTTGATCATTTCATCAATTATCTTATTTAATTAAAAGAAAACAATTCCTTTTTATTAAATAAAATAATCTTATTTAATTAAAATTCATTTTTAATTAAATAATCTTATCTTATTTAATTAAAA
>MU227527.1:7039457-7060511 GCA_018584345.1 Thuja plicata | reverse complement strand
TCTTTGTTGAAAAAGGAAATAAATTAAATAAAAATAAATAAAGTTCCTTTTCTTCACACATCTTCCTAAGTGGTGGGCTTTTTGCCTCTTAATCATAGCCTTTGATTTTTGCCTCTTAATCTCTACCATCCATTTCTCTTTATAAGGAAACCTCTCCTTCTCATTTGAAAATGAAGATTTTATGTTAATGTTATGCTGCAGGTTTGGAGAGCAATTTTGGAGGAGGATTTGAGCACTTGAGCTTGGATATTGCAACTTCTCTCTTCTTGTCTTCTTCTTTCATGCCCCATGGCTATCTATTTAGATTAATTTTGCACTTTCATATTAGATTAGATTCATATTTCCTTTCATAGATTAATCTTGCATTTGTATTTCCTTTCATAGAATAAATCATGCATTGTTATCATATAGATTAGTTTCCTTTTCTGTATTGTTATCATATAGAATAGTTTCCATTTTCATTTGCATGCATACTTGATGATCATGGAGACTAGCATTCATGCTTTTCTTCTTTGAATCTCTCATTTTATGGTGTACTTGCATGGGCACAAACTAGGTCAATCTGAGGGCCTCCATTACAAACCCTTGCACTCCATGAATAGAGAGCTATGAGTCACCATTCGAGACCTCATTCTTGAGAAATATTGGATATAATGATTCATAGAAGTGTGACACATTTTTAGAACACAGTCACTAATGTGCCATCAACATAAAAATTCCATAGTTGTAGTACATAACATGAGAGACAACTTATATGTCTCATACAATCAGTCCATCCGAGTCTTGAAGAATCTAATACTACAATTAGTCCAATTAAATAGTTTCAATGGGTCTATTGTTTCTCCCCTTGTGTGACTAAAATGTCTATTGCTGCTCCCATGGCTCTATTTCCATGCGTTTCCTAAATGCATGTTTACTATCTGAGCTTGTTGACCCTCCACTGCCTATGTATCTGCACATAACCACTTCAATGCAAATCTATTCTATTTTAAACATCCATGCCACGAAATATAGTATCCATGCAAGGTTACACCACCTTGAACAAGCTTGTAGAAGGAATATATATGTGCATGTTCTCTATTGTCATAGTGCAGACAGCAAGAACAAGGATCATGCTAAGATTTATTGGGAACTTCCAACCCCACTTTGTGCATCCACAAACAAGTGTACATGTGTTTCATTTGTAGGGTTATTGATCGATAATCGGCCTTGAAGTTGATTTGAGTTCCAACACAAAGGGTATTTCATGTTGCTTCTTAGTCATAGACATCTGGGTAAGGTAATAAGTTTTTTGGAAATTTTATGAATGCTATGAGAATATTTAGAGGATTTAGTGAATTTTAAAATGGAATGAAGTGAAAAGATAGTTTAGGTTTTTCTCCAATAGAACTTACGCTACTATTTCTATTTTGCAATGATTTTTTCTTTTAGGATCAAACAACAGAGCTTGCTATAAAATTTGTACTTAATTTGGTTGATACAAGTTTTTTTTTGTAATGTCATGTTTGTAAAATTATAGATTTGTACTTATAGTTTATCATATATCTTATTCAAGCATTCAACATTTGTGCATATTAGCATTTAACATGTTCTAGAGGAATTTTAACACGCATCTCCATTGTGAAAGCCTTGATATTTGCAAATGAGATCGTGTCTTTTAGCCATAGATTCAGAGCATTTTAACAATGGTGACCTCTATGAAGGTTCACTTCTTACTACATCACATCGTTAATGAATAAATATTAAATGAATGCATAAGATTTTATTAGAGAAGGTACATGCACAGGTGATGAACATGCAAATTTTCCAAAGCACTACTTGGAGCTTACCCAGCAACAAATGTACTATTGTGATAAAATCATCGCAAGTCCATTTGTTGTTGGGTCAAGCTCCAAGTAATGCTTGGTCAAATCTGCATGTTTTTCACTTGTGCATATACCTTCTCTAATCAAATCTTTTGGAGTTTTCTGAAAACAAAACTGTGTACTTCTACAGGACAGTCAACACAAAATTGAAGCATCAAACAAGACTTGATCAAGTTGCAGGTGGAACATGCACTAAAATAGTAAGTAATGTAGAATAACAAAATAAGAAATCTATCGTGTCTACATTTTGTTATTTTCTAAGATTACATCCATGTTCTATATTCACAGAATGGTTGAAAATTGAAATTTACAATTTGATAAAAGTACTGACAAGTGTTGTTCCTTGCACCCTCAATCAAAAACTTGCCTCCATTGGTGGTCTCAAGTTGCCTCCATTTGATGTTCCCTAAGTGAAGAAGGATCATGTGAGACAATCTAAGTGAAGATCAGAATGGGGATACAATCAATAGATTGTGGTCTAACTTTAAAAGAAAAGGCGATGAAAAATGTTATTGTCCCTGCAAAAATTGTAAGGGCTTAAAAACTAGAAGATTTCTAATCAAAATAGCTAAGAGACATTGTAGAGATAATGGTCATATTGAAGGGGGGTTTGATTATCATCAATTGGTAATTTTTTCATTATATTTATTTAACAATTAATATATATATGAAATATACTTGATGATGAGATCATTATCATGATTTGTTTGTGTTAATCATTTTTATATAGGTCGACCTCCCCAGGGAAGTACATGATATGGACCATGGAGGTGCAAATATGGAAGCTGAAGATTATGATCCCATGGAAGATGATGATCATGCACCAGATAACACATTTGAAGATGATGGTACTAATACATTGATCCATGACACATTGGTACTGGTGCAACTGATTATGAAGATCAAGATGATGTTGATGTCATCCATGATATAGCTCTACTTGAGAAGGTAGCCACAACCCTTTATGAAAGCTCCCAAATAACTCTTCTCTCTGTTGTTTTTTTGTTTTTGAACTTGAAGGTTATGAATGGTTTATCCATCATAACAATGTCATGTATACTAAGGTATGTCATATATGTCATTATAGAAATTAAATGGTGAAACATGTAACATAAATATTGTTAATATTAACAACTTATATTTTTTTCTATAGATTGACAGGTTAGTTTTTGTTACCACCATCGAATATTCTCCCTCAATCATACCAAAAATTATGTGCCACTATGAAAGATATTGGAATAGAGTATCAAGCAATAGATTCCTATCCCAGTGATCATATTATTTATCATAAAGAACATGAATTTGTAATAGAATGCCCTTATTTTCATACGAGTAGATATCGAACAGATCAAATAACAAAAAAGGTGCCTTACAAGGTTCTTCATTACATCCCCATTATACCATGTTTGCAAATATTTTTCAAGTGTAGTAGCTTGGCACAATTTATGGATTACCATGCATGTAATAGGAATCGAGATGACATTATTTGAATGCCTATGGATGGTTCTGCATTTAATAACATAGAATAAAATTGGCCGCACTTTATCAAAGAACCTCAAAATCTCAAGCTTTCATTGGCAGACAACGGTGTCAATCCATTTAGAGAGCTAAGATCTGTTTACTCTGTTTGGCCTATTTTTGCCATCAATAATAATATTCCTCCATGGATGTCAATAAAGAGGGAGCACATTATGTTGGCAATGATTTTTCCAGGTATTTGATCATTTAATAGTTATTTGCATGTAATTATAAATCATGCAGTAAAATGGTCACAATAATTATGTAATGTTGTTCATTCAACTAGGCAAATACCAAGTTAAAGATATAAATCTATATATTGAGCCTCTTATCGACGAGTTTCTAGATTTATGTAATGGTGTCACTATGTATGACATCTCTAGACCAATAGGACATAGACAATTTCAATTCCATGCAATGCTTGTATGGACAATATATGATGCCCTAAGGCTAACACATTTTTCTGGTATGTTATGGTGAATTCAAGTTGCACATGATAATTCTAAACATAAAAATTAACATATTTAATTCAATTGTATCATTATCTTGTAGGCCTTCAAACAAAGGGAAAATTTGCATGTCCATTTTGTGGTCCAAAGATGAAATCTCGTCATTCAAAAAGTTTAGAAAAGAAGGTGTTTGATGAGTATAGGAACTTCCTCCATAGAAATCATAAGTATCAAACTACCGAAAAACATCTTTTCAATGGGAAATAAGAGACTACATCTAAGCCACAAAGAATGGCAACTCGCCTATGGAAGTTGGAATATAATAAAATTAAACGTCAAGGTACTACCGTTCTACCTAATGGTTTATGTTTGGAATTTATATATTTATATTGTGTTTTGTTTGCTGATTATGTGATTGATGATTGTGAAGGTCGTCAAGGCAATATTACTAAGCACCTTCCAAAAGGACTAAAAATTTATCCCAGACAATTTAGTAGGTTTCCCTACTACGAGCAGCTGCAAATTGTGCATTTGTTTGATACTATGCATATTGGAAACAATGTAATAGAGACATTGTGGAAGATATTAGATGGAAGGCGTGACAAAGAAAAAATTGTAAAAATTTGTAGTGACATTCATGAATCCAATCATGCAATGAAAAATTTCATTGAATCAAATAGAAATGGAGAACAGATTAATATAAGTGTCCTTCCTCGATTATTCACAGAGTAGCAAAGTGATGTCATAAAATAAGTCATACAAAAAAAATTGATTTCCCACAGGATTTGCTACGAACATAAGTAATACCATATCAAAGAAAAGTAAATTTGGGCCAAGGTTTAAAATGTATGATTGGCATACCTTCATCAAGGTAAGTCATGTTCTTTTGTATTTTTAATATATTTGTATACTGCGTTTACTTCTTTTTGTATTATGTGAGAAAATAATGACATGATTATTTTTATAATTGTTGCAGTATGTGCTACCCCTATCTCTCCCAAAGAACTTCAACAATAACATCAAACAAGTTATATATGATCTTGGAAAATACATGAGGTAAGCAATGATATTTGTTCAATTTATTATATTTATTTATTTTATTCACAATTTTTTTTCTTGTTATGTAGTATATTGTAAAGTCTTGTGTATATATATTTTTGTGTCTTAAATGTCTTGTAGGTGGTTGTCATCTAAAAAAATCCATAAAGCATATATAAAATATTGTAAGAGAAGAATTCCTCATCTAATTTTTGAAATACAAAAGTGTCTACCTTCAACCTTTTTCAATGCACAAGAACACTACCTCATACACCAAGTTGAGGAGATTAAATTGTGTGGACCCATACACACTCGGTCAATGTGGATGGTTGAGAGGCACTTGAAATTTTTTAAGGCTTTGGTTCAAAAAAGAGCACATCCTCAAGGTTCTATGGTGGAGGGATGTATGGTATACTAGACTATGGTGTACGTTACTGAGTTTCTTCCTAAGCTTGCAGCAAAGATCTATATAGATCACATTTGGGATCTCAACACAATTAGAAAATTCAAAGGGGAGTACTTGGTGGGGAAAGTTAGATTGAGGAAAGTGAGAGGTAATAAATTATAAGATGTTATTGTAGCTGTTAATTAATTCTTAATCTTCAAAATTAATCAATTTTAATTCATCTATTTATTTTTTGTACAGTTGCTCGAGAGTGGGATGCAATACATTTGTATATTGCAAAGAATCAAGATTGGATGATGGTATGGATTGAATGATGTCATCATTTAGGTCGCACATTAACATGGGAAGTTGTGTCTTCATTGGTTAAATAGGCTCATCGTAATGGAGATCCAAATGTTATGTAAAGGGAAATAGATTTAGCATATGGTTTAAGAGATTTCCAGGTACGTATAAATTTGTTAATCACCCATACGTTTATGAACTCCCGATGCAACAATTTATACATGTTTGAGATATTTTTGCAGGTCAAACACCACAAGGCTATGTTTTGTAATGGTCATAAATTTTGCATCAAAAATTTGGATGACACAAAGAAAACTTATAATTCTGGGATAAGTGCAATCTTTCAGGTGACTAATATCTCATCTAGAAATGACTTACATCCTTGAGAGTCTAAAAATTGATACTATGCCATTTTGGATGATATACTTGAGTGTGACTTTAATTCCTTCAGATTAGTTCTCTTCATCGTCAAATGGTACAGGCTAAGACTTAATCAAAATGATCCTGATAGAACTTTTATTGAACATGACAATGGATTTCCAATGATTAATACAAGGTGGTTTGAGCCAGTTGGGGATGAGCCTTATATTCTTTCAAGCCAATGTGAGCAGGTATTTTACTCAGAGGTTCCACATAAATTATATTGGTCATTCATTGTTAGACATGATCCAAGAGGAAGGTCAATGAGGTATAATGTGATGGAGGAAGAAGATTGTGAACAACTAGAAGATGATGTAGATGATGATCATGAATGACAGTTAGTTGATGATGTTCCTGATGCAAATTTTCTTGAAGAAGAAGAAGAAGATGATGATGATGATGATGATGATGATGATGATGATGATGGTGCTGATGCGGATGATGACGATGACAAAGATGATGACAATGACAGTGGTGGTGATGATGTCAATAATGAAAATGATCATGGTGATGAGTTGGATGAAGAAGAAGATCAATGACATGAATGAAATGTAAAGTTATGTGATCACTACTTAATCGATTTAATATTTATTTCTTAATATAAATGTACAGATATGCAATCAATGCTTAATCTAATTAATTTGTGATGTACCTTTTAATGTTTTTAATTCATATGGGATGCTTATGGTTTTTAATGTACCTACTATGTATTTTTGAGTATATGTATCATGAATTTTTTAGCTAACATAAGATAATTGAATTACATATATAGGCACCTGAACCCCTTTCATGAGCATCCCACACAGTCTCATGGATCGATAGGTATAAGTCAATACACCCTATAGAGATTAATGTATTTCACAATTTGTAAAATATCTCGCATTACTTTCTATCTCTCTCATTTGATGGAGTGTAGGTAGAAGCAAATAGGTATTTGTCAGATGTGTCTTCCTCGAGTGAAGTAAATATAGGAATGGAAGAAGAAAATGAGTCATGTAGTATGTCTAAATTAGGAAGATCAACTAGAGGTCAAAGGACTAGAAGGAAATTCAATAAACACATGAAAGTTTTCCTTGCTCAAGGGGGGGTCATGTTATTATGATGATGAGAGAAAAGGGGACATTGAGGTTCCCTTTAGGTACCAATATCTACAAAAATAATGGGTCCCCAAGGAACTTCCTCCAATAAACACTGATTTTAGTGTTTAAGGAAAGATATATTGCATTGCGCCATCGCCAATACATGGTTTGGGCCTATTTTCCATGGATGGCATAAAGGTCTCTTACAAAAAAGTTGTCAAATTGATGGAGTATGTTGGACCTTGTTATGATTACAACACTTGGATGCAAATTTTTCAATATAAAAAATGTATGTGTAGGTATTCACTCTCGGAAAATTATATTCAACAAAAAGACAATGAGAAAAGTAAAAGAGTGGCTATATACATTGACTGAAGGCCAAAAGCATCAGGGAATATTATAGGTTTTATAAATAGCACACGACCTCTGTCAACTATTAAGCAACCTAATTGCATATTTGAGATGCACGAGGGAAATCATGTATTTGTATGTGTGATAAAATCAATGCGTTCAAGGTAAGAGTTTCTTATTGATTACAATTTGAATCTCATAGATACAAACAATGTCACTATCATGGGGGTGCAGGTATGTACTATGTACCATTAAATAATTGAGTTTTTTTGCCAGCCACTTCTAGAGAGTCTCCTCCCCATCCACCTCATCTCCATCATCATCTTCTAATAAAATTTATTAATCTAGTCCTTTCTAATTATTGGTTAACTTTAAATAATAACATAGGGCCACAATATGGAGCAGCCACATAGAGGGGACAGTGATGATCCTGCAGGCACTTCTTCCCAATAGGTAAACCTTTTTGTTATTGTACTACAAATTAGATAGAAGCAAAAAGTTAAATGGTATTTTTTATTATGTTATTTTCATCATTGTTTTGGATTAATTCTAATAGTGTTAGTAATATTGTTGTCACAGACAGGTGGTCAGTAGAGAAAGGGAAAGGAACCCACTGTCCCTCAGGAGGAGTCCTTTGATAAGGACCTAGATGTTGATTTCAGTATTTGTAATGACCCGACCTCTACAATTAAAAAATGCCTCCAAAAAAATGGAAAAAGAGTGGCTCAATTGGCATCTATATTCCCTCAGACTCTTGAGTCACAAAAGAAGGCAACTGAATTGATGCACCTATCTCAAAATTACAAAGTAAGTATTAATGTAATTTTTAATTATAACAAAAGTTCAATAATAGTTTTTATGTTATACTAGTCTTTTATGTCATTAAAAAATAAGCGCATGCATTGCTTTTATATATTTTTTTGCGTAATTTTGATCCTCGTGGCCATGGTGAGGGTACTGCAGGTGGTTCAAATAGATCGCATGTTGGACTATATTTTTTTTACACTATAACAATATTGTCCATGCTAATCACTTCTTTTATTATGCACTAACAATCTAATTCTTTAGCACCTGTCAATGATCAGTTACTATCACCACCTCATACGATGACAGGCTCAGATGTAGTGCCTCCTGCAATGTCAGCAATGTGTAGCATGGCCACAGACACCATGCCACCACATACTCGTACACAAATTTTATTTTCTTTTTTAGTATATATATGTTTATTTAATTAGGAGATGCATCACATGATGATGAATTTCTTGGATGTACTCATATTCCTTGTACAGGAATGGTGAAGGATTGTATATTTCTTGTGAGTGATGTGTTGAGTGTTTTTTTGACACAAGCCAACTTGCTAGGATCTCAAGATTCGATTTCCTCTCTTGAAAGAATAATGGAGTTATTCCCATGTTTCTCCAGGGTCGGGTCACAACCTGCTTGGTTACTTAGTTGAAGATAAATGTGAATGTTCACAAGGAGGCCTTTGTTGGTACATTCAAGACATCAAACTACAAAATACTTTAGTTATTTTTGGTATTTTCCATTTTAATATATATGGGTGTTGTAAATAAAATACAATTTTGTATTTTCCAAGATGTTGATTTTCAGAATTGAAGAGGGGGTGTAGTAGAGAGTAGAGTAATGAGAAATAAAAAAAATTATTGAAAAATGAAATCCTACATATGTAAACCATTGTAAACCCTTACTTGCGAATTGAATGATGGGGAGATTTGGATCAAACCCACGAAGCATAAATCAGACAAAGTCACAATTCACTACCCCACGGATGCAAGCATTTGGAGAGAAGATATATTCACTTGTGCAAGATATTCAAAATATATCAAATCATGAAGCCACCAAGATGTGCACACCCACGAGATAGATTTATTATTAAGCCCAAAGATGATCTCTTCCATGCATTCATCACAGCAAGGTAAGAAAACAACAACAAACTCCAACTAAAGAAATGTGAATTCGAAGCACAATAAACAAGAGGCTCTTTGAAAATAATGAATAATGCAAGCATATATTCAATAATTTCTCATAGTTAGAAGCAATTCACACACGATGAATGAAGCACCAAAATGTAGATCTTTATTGCATTAAGAATTTGACCCTTTTACATTGCTTTTGATTACAATATATAGAGTTCTGATCTACAACTTTGAATGCCAAAATTAGGGCATCAGAAACTCTAAATTAATGAAAATGAACTAAAACTAAAACTTTTCTAAAGGAAAACTATTGCTAACTGATACTAGATAACTTGCATGGATTTATAATCCATTTACAACTAGTTTGTCCATGCAATAGGGATCAAACTCGTCAAGAAAAGAAAGAGAAAGAAGATGGAGTTTCTTCACATGCAACTAGATCTTCTTCTTGGTCTTGGAGTTCTCCCTTGGAATCTTAATCTGAGGCTCTCCTTACGGTGGGAACGAATAGGGGACCCTTATTCCTTAAAAAAAAACTCCAGTTGGACACCCATCTGATCTGTAGTTCAAACTCCATGCAAAAAGGTGATCTCACAGGAAACACCTAGAATTTCAGACCCTGGCCTCTACTCCGAAGTTTTCCAAGTGAAAATTTGACTGTGTGGAACCACATTTGGGACCCCTGAAATTTTGGACTTTCGGAAGCTGTAAAGGCCGAAAAAATAGCCTTTGAAAAATGGCTAAGTATAAAAAGTTATTTCTTCAAAAAAATGGCTAAGTGTCAAAAATCTTCATTTTGCAAAATTTGACTGTCTGGAAAAAGTTTTGGGATTTTGTGGTTTCAGGATTTTGGCACTTTTGGCATTTTGGCATTTTAGCATTTCAGGATTTTGGCACTTTTAGCATTTTGGCATTTCAACATTTCAGCAATTTGGCACTTTCGGCATTTCGGGGTTTTGACATATCGGGGTTTCAAGGTTTCAGGATTTCGGTATTTCAGGATTTTGACACTTTTGGCATTTTGGCATTTTGGCACTTTTTGCATTTTAGGGTTTTTGGCATTTCAAGGTTTTCAGCATTTTAGGGTTTTGGGGTTGTGGACATCTCTGAAACTCCAAAAATATTATGAATGAAAAATGGCTAAGTCCAAAATGACTTTTTGACAGGACAACTTTGCAAAATCTCTTTGCAACTTCTTGGACTTCATCAGAACTGAGAAACTTCATAAATTCAGCTTCCCCTGTTGCCTCTTCCTAAACCTAGAAAGGCATTCTTCAAACTTCTGAACTTCTCTAATGTCATTCATGATTTTCTTCATATTTTCTTTGAATTAGAACATTTTTTGCAAATATTTCTCCTGCAAATTGACAACTTTAGTGGGGGTGTGGTATCCTTTGAAATGGTACTTCATTGGTAGGGGTGTTGTCTTTTCTAGCATTCTTTTCACTGGTTGAGGATTTGATATCTTTGTATCCTCTATGAAAATTCATTTGTTAGCAGCATGTTATTGAAAATAAGAAACTACTCTAAGCCACCACTCTTATAACAATCCAAATTATAAATTCGGACCAGAAAAACTACCTAAACTACAAAACATTATATACAAAATTAGGTCTACTTGGAGAAGTCATAACTTCTTGCCCCTAGCTCATAATTGCAAACCATTTACTTTTCTGGAAAGGTCTCCAAGAGATCTAGATTTAGTCCCTAGAGGACAAAGCCAAAGGTGGATTCCTCCATGTAGATTCAAGGCCCCAAAACGCCCTGAAGACTTCCAAAAATGCAAAAAACTAAAACATAGAAAAAACCCCAAAAGATACCTTTAACAATCTAAGACTTTGAGCCCACTACACTTTTCTGACTTTCAGACCTTCGTAGTCTGAAAGGATCCCAGAATGCCAAAGTCCAAAAACCCAAAATTGTGGCTGGTGGAAAAAAATCAAAGTTTTAGAGTGTTGCAGTACTTTCAGAGTTTTGGAGGCCGAAACTCTGATGACCCTGAAGGTGCGAGGACTAGGAAAGCCTGTGCCATTCGTGAGGTGTTATTTTCAAAGTTTTGGACTTTGAAATTTTGAAAACATGAAACTTAGTACTAAGTCAATTTAAACGATGTGGGAAGCATCAAGTGTTCAGGCTTTCAGGGTTGTGGAGGTCCTAGTAACCCCGCAACTCTGAAATTCTGAAAAAGGAAAAACTAACTAAATCCAAAGTGGAGTTCAAAAAACAAAAAAAATAACAAAAACTGAACCCCTAAAGTCGACCTCACAAGGAAAAGGACAAAATGTGAGGAAGGAAAAACCTAAAGGGAAACCAAAACTGGCATCCAACTATCGGGAGCACACCGGGGCCCATAATCTGACTTATCACGTACCTAGCCAGGTTTACCCTAAGGACTCCAAATCACCAAAAAAAGGATGAAAGACCCAAAAAAGAGGGTTCCCCATTAGGTCAATTGGCTAAAATGGGGTGTGTTTGTGGAACCACAACACGACGAATAAGGAGTTCCCTTGAAAATAGAAAAACTTCCAAGTACTTTAAAGATTGGACCTTTCTTTTACTATACAATCATATGTTAATTACACCTTGCATTCAATATGAGAATCTTACATCTATTGTATTCTTATTTTATACTATTATATCCTTTTACTAATGATCCCATGATTATTTTGTAGGGAATGATGTTTTTTATGGTAAACTTAGTGACGAGTGTTTGCGGATATTTGGGCCCACCATCTGTACATGGTGGAACATCATATCCAAACTAAAACTCCAATCCACTATTTTGATTTCATATCATTGCAAGGATAACTATCATTACATCCATTTCTTAAACTATTTTAAAGGTAAGTTCACTTCATTTTTGAATCTAACACTATTTTTTTATTCTTAAAAGGTGGAAAGTCCAAGATATAAAGTTAAAGGATGCTCTCGTAGAGAGTATGACAAACTTATTTGGGCCTTGTGTATTTGAGAAGGATAAGATCCTTCAAAAATTTGGGTTATGTTTGAGGTATATTAGGGACCAGTACAGGTATACATTATCAAAAAAAAATGAAGTACCAGCGCCCCCTTGCATTCCTGATTTAGAGTGGCAACGTCTTATTATGGATACGAATGAGAAAAATGAAATAAACAAAGGAATTACACCACCAGACAACAAAAGAAGGTATGTGATATTGTTAAGAATGTAATTGTTTACTAAATACTCTTCATATTTATATGAACTAACATATTTCAATCTATTCATAGATTGCCTGACACATCAAAGGAAACAATGGCAAGACTACAAAAGCACAAGCAACACAATCTAGGCTTTGGTGGTTATTCCAAACTTGTTGCACGATTTGTAAGTGTTAATATTATCATATTTATATGAGGAAAAATATAATCTATAGATGGATTTTAACACTGAAAATAATAATTTAATCTTTATAATATTTATTTATAATTTGCAATCTTTTTTTTTTATGAAACAATGAAATAAAATTTGATGATACCAAGCAAAAATGTAGGGCGCGGAGTTCAATAAAAGTCTCATAGAAGAGGACAAGAGAATTGGCTTCCAACAAGGTTATAAAGTAGTGGCTGAAAGAATAAGAAGTGCACAAGGTTCTACTGATGGATCTATCATGGTAAGTAAGCTAAATGATGATTATTTAAAATTTAATTATTTACGAATTAGTTTATTTGACGTTAAGTTCCAACATAAAGTGAGTATATTTGTTTTAAGTAAGAAAATAATGATAACATGAATGCGTATGAAATTAGAATGCATTCTGCCGATTCTGGTACATAACCTGTGCATGATGTTGTTGTTTCGGATGTGCATCACAGTGACGGAGGTATACATTTTCTATTCAATGTTTTTACATGTAATTATTAATACAAGTAAACATATTAAATTGATTGGTGTAGTAATACAAATTTAATTTCAATAGGTGTTTGGATTAATGCAACAATTTTTATTGCAGTTGCAAAGAGTGTAGAGGTTGTTGTTAATGAGCAAGTTGAGGTTGAGGCCGAGGCCAAATAAACTGATCTTGAATTTGATGATGTGACTAGATCAGGTAAAGAGATATACGATTATGTCCTTTAAAGTTTGAAATACTTGTAACAAAATTATAATAAAATGTTTTTAATTTAAGCCTTTTATATGTTATTGCAGATGACCCCCTTTGCATCAACACAGAACTAGGCCTGCATTGAGATCTGATGAGAGGGGAGATGATCATGATCAAAAGCAAAAAAAACCCGCAAAGGAAAAAAATAAGTGATTGTCATCTATGCACCTTAATTGATAATGACTGATTTTTATGTGCCAATGAATTTAATTATGTGCTATTGAATGCTCATAAATTTTATAATGTGTTAATGAATGTTATCGTGTGATAATTAATGAATGTTACATTTTATTAATGGATGAAATAATGAATGAATGTTAGATGTTAACAGGGAATTTAGAGTGATATTGGGGGGGTGGGGCTAAATGAGCTTCCACCTTCACGTGGTTGGCTCTGTTTAGTACATAATATAAAACTATTCTCAAAATAAAGTGAAGCTCAATAATGGTATTCCTTATCTAGGGCCTCAAATGTAGCCTTTATACCACTCTAAACATTGAAAGGCTTCAATTGGTATCTCCATCTCCCACTGACATCTTGTCTTTCTCCTAAGAACTGTTACTGAGCTCTGATACCACTTGATGCAGAGCTTATAGCTTCACTTTTCCTCTAGGACTGAATCTCTAAAATTTTCAAGTAGATCTCTTACTATAGGCTCTACACCTTTGAAAACTATAGGCTCTACACCTTGGAAAATAACTTCTACCTTCAATATAACATCCAAACTTGATGATTCAAGTTCCTATTTTGGGTTGATTTGGACAATCACTCCCAATGAACCTACTTGGGTACACCAACTATTGGTAAAACACAAGAGGCTATGCAAAATTGAGCATTGATCATATGGTTGTCTTGATTGCATTTCTTGTTTATGATGATAACTTAGCAAGTATAATATGCAAAGATGATCTTGATGGAAAAAAAGTAATAACATTAGATAATTTGATGTAATCATACTTCCTTGGTCTTAATCAAATTGTTTGTGACCCTCTTTTATGTTCTCGATACCTTCTGGGCAGTTACTAGACCTAATTATGACCTTATCTAGGAGTTTGGACCCTAAAAACATCATTTTATGAAGTTTTAGTCCTTTAGGAAATTGAGCATTGATCATATGGTTGACTTGACGCTTACAGTCAGTTGAAACAAGGTAGGTTGTGGAGAAATATTGGTACAATATTGACTAATATTCCACTCATTTTGATACATTTCTTGCTAGGTTCTTTCAGTGAGTTGGTTTGCATGAAGTTGTCACTCTTTGCCTTCTAGTTGTGTGAGAACTTGGAATTCAAGATTTAAGGAAATTTGCTTTGTGGTTGATTAATACAAGCACATTCTGGTCAACTAATTTCATTGTAGTTGTTAAGTTTCTAGATTGCTGAAGAAAATTTCTTAGGTCAGAAGTTGAAACAATAATTCTTTGTTAATGTTGTAACATGAGTTGAAAATAAAGACTAATTCATGTGTTTTTGTTTATTATTCTACATATGATTATGAGTTTCATTTCAAAGTATCATATGATATATAAACCATCCAAAACAAGGCTGGAACAGGGTTTAGTTTATAAGTCCTCCTAAATCAGTGCTTTGGGAGGACTGTAGAAGAAAATAGTAAGTGAAGAAGGTTTAGTCTCTTTGCTAATTGAGAATGACAGTTTCGGTAGATCGAACTCTCAAAAAACCAGTGTCCAACTTGGATTGAGCTACCTTATCAGAATTCAAATCTCAGATCTAAACTTGGTAAGACAAATTGAAGTTAATGAGCAATAAATCACCATTATAATTCAAGAAACATGAATCTCCATATTTTACTCTTTTTTCTTCAAAACACAATTAAATTTTACATTTTTCTTACCAAGATATTAATCACAATTCAAATTTTGGAAGTATTGTTATCATTAAGTTCTTGGTCTACAAATATGAATGAATATTTAACTCTTTCAAAGCATAATTAAAGTAAAGTTTGCAATCAAGAATATAAATATTGGACTTTCACTCTTCCAAACCACAACTATGGTAAAATTTCTTGAACTCAAAATGCAAATCTTGGGAAGTAAAATAAAAGTTGAAATTCTCAAACCAGATTATTTAATATTAGCTTTCCACTTTGCAATAAGCACCTACAGGTGTATTCTCCAATTCTACGTTGGACTTACACTCTTCTTTTTTTGTGATGAAATTGTAAATTTGTTGTGTAGATAGGGTTTTTGGCCCTTCTTTTCCAACAGAGCGTGTGTACAAGGAAGGGGCAAAATATGTGGCTTTATCTGCACTGAACGACATCAATGGTGAGTTATTTAGGCTCTTTATTATGTGAATTTTTTGCACTGTCAACATAAGTTTAGGATTTTATCTGTTGTTTGATTATTTTGTTTCTCTTTATTTTTCTCGGCCTTTTAATCTTTCTCTCTATCATCATATTCAAGAGAGCGCTGAAATTCTTGCAAGGCTTGTTGGATTTTATGAGCCAGACAACATTTCCAAGGAAATGTTTGAGCTGAACTTCACTCCACCTATTGAGCAAAAGCCCTAGCTATGGAACCCTATTGCAAAGATATTGGATCTATTACTATTTTTTGTTGTGTGTGTGTGTGTGTGTATATATATATATATCAAGTTTCTAGATTCATATTTCTTTGTTGAATTGTAATTAAGTCCATCTCTTAATTACATGTTGATCTGATACTGTAACCAAATTTTGTGTGTAGATAGATAGATGTGACATTGATTTCTGGTTATTCATCAGATATGTGACTATAGTGCAGCTAAAAAATGAAACTCTCTTCACAAATGTGTAATCTAGTTTAAGATTTTGTATTCTTTTAGTATTATATAATTAAGTTTCCATTGTTTTGCATGAAGGAACTTACAATCTATGGTTTGTCTACTTCTGAAGAGAATATGTTTGATATTCTGAGTTTCTATAAATGTTTGAAGTTTTGTGTAATATATGGGTTTCCAAATTTAATTTTGATATTATTTGAGTCTTGAGATTCAAACCTTTTGCGATATCTCAGTGGAAGTTAATTACACAACCAAATCTTGTGTGTAGTTGTGCTTTTTGTTAGATAGAAATTAAGGTGTTATTGATGACATTAATTTTCTATTAGTATGCAAACAAAACTTTCAGTAAGCATACAGAAAAAGACATAACAAAGAGCAAACCAAAAATCAGATATAAAGAGATCATCAAAATGACTAAGTACAAAGACAACTGATGACACAACTTTGTGTGTACACCAAAATTGCAAAATAGAAAGATAAAGAGGAACCTGATAGAGGAACTTGACATGCAGGATAAAGTGAAAACCGAGAGATAGATAAAGTGCAAATCAAAGAGATAGTTAAAGAGAAAACAGAGAGAACAAAACCAAGAGATAGTCAACTTATTTCATAAGCATAATTGACCGTCAGGAACCGAGAATTAGTTGCAACCCACAAAAAGTAGATCTGACTTCCACATCAGACAAAGAAGTCTTATTCTATTTATAGGATCTTGATTTGTTTTAAATCCATTTCCTTAGGGACAAGAAACATGAATGTAAGTACTTTAATCAGTCTAACTAATTTAAAACACATAGACTAGGAGATCAAGGTACAAGTTTTAAACCTGATCTTAGAGTTAACATTGTTTTTCATGAAAATTGATGATGTCAATCCATCTTATAAATAGATGATGCAATCATTCATTAAACAAGGATGTGATTATGAAAGATAGGATGAATGAAGCCTGTGAGCACATCTATGGATCAGATTGAAAGTTTAAAGAACCAAGACAACAAAAGGTGAATTTGGTTAGCATGAACCAAGAACAGAGGCTACCGAGAATCAGAGGTATTACTCAATCACATTAGGTGATAATATTATTCATGTAAAATTAAATGGATCTATATCAGCAATAGGAGATTGCATTTACCAGGTCAATTTGTAATTTTCTATCATTTTAACAAGTGGAGAAAAGTGTAAAAATCCTTTCAAGGAAGGTGTATTTAACAGTCCAACTACAAATCTCTTAACCAAGTGCACACTCAACAGTGTTGCTAAAGATCTTAACTGAGTAGACTTTAACAGGTCTCCACAAATACTATTAACTGGGTAGATCATCAGAAGTGATCAAATTGTAAGCCTTAACTGGCCCCTTCCAATCTGCAGATAGTGAAGATTTTGTGGGTGCCATCCCCACAGTTTTTACTTCCTAACAGGATTTTTCTGCGATATCATATCTTGTGTTATGTGTCAATTACTTTCATGAATGTTTCTATGAATGTTTGCATGTATGTTCATATTATGAATTGATATAAATCACATCGAGATATTATAGATTAGATTGAATGGATATACAATTGATTAAAAAGTTTAATTGATTAAAGGATACAAAAGTTTTAGAGGTATTGATTCACCCCTCCCCTCTTAGTACACACTTCCCATTAATTCCAACAGTTATACAATAGGCAAAGGCATAAATGAAACATAGTTTTATTTTGTGTTGCTTTTGTCTTGTTCAATGATATCAATCTTATAGAGTTAGAATGTTTCACTTAAGTTGGTAGTGGGAATTTGTGTCTATTTCCTTAAGATAGAAATTGAGGTTTGAGAATAGGTTGGAGTACATTATAATTTATGATTATTCAAACAAACTTTGAATGTGGATAGATAGATTAATGGTTTTTCATTAGAGATGTAACTATAGTAGAGTTGATGCAATGGATATGTGAGAGGGTTTTGAAAATGCAATCACAATAAGTATCATAAATGGTTTAATAGTAGCCTATTTTCAAGATTTATCTAGCAAAGAATGGTTTGAGAGATTTGGAGGGCTCACTATTAAACTAAAATGTATAAGATCAGAACTTCACAATGCATAAATAATAGGGTTTATTGTCACATAGGATTCTTTTGTCTTCTGGACGTCTTTTGGATGTTAACAGTTGATTGTAGCCATTGTCTTGATCCATAAAACTTGATATTATCTCTTTCTCATGCCTTTGATAGTACTGATTTTTTTTCCAAAAACAACAATGATGCTCCATTTTCTATTGAGTTTGAACTTGATGCAATTCAAGAAACTCACCTTGTAACATTGGGGCTCTTGACCTTGTGAGAAATACATTGCCTTTGTACCCTTCATATTTCTAATTGACATTTCTGTAGGTTAAATATAAATCTGAGCTAATCCCTAACCTATATCCTTGGGTTGTATACATACTATAACAACTCACCCTAGGTCAATGACATTATTCACTGTTGTAATATTCTCAAGTGAACATTATTGGCTGCACTTTTGGTTTCATCTTCTCATAAATATCGATTTCTTTACTTGTTGATATCTTATCACGCTGCACTTTCACTCCTCAACTGATGTATTCTCTATTTATATTGCTACAACCACATTATTTATTCTCCTATGATGTATATTTTTGTCATTTTTTTATTCCTATTATCGTATGACTATTTTAATGCACTTAAAAAACTAACACATCCTCCTTAAAGAAATAATCTAAAATGAAAGAAAGAGCTATCTGTCATGAGATCTTTCTCAAAACTATAGTTTGCCCCATGAAAAATGACCTCTTTCATGTATGCACGTGCTTTGACACTATAATGTCTCTGGTTTGAAAATAATTATTTGCTTGAATATGAAACCAATGCTTTTTTTAAACTGTGGATTTCATTACATAGTAACTTTGTAGAGTAACTCTATTTTCTCAATAAAACAATCCCCTTGAATATTTTTCATGTGAAACATCCATATCATAGTTGTTTTAAATCCATTTACTGAATTGGAAGGTTTTGATACTAGTGATCTAAATGTCCATTACCTTCCTTATAGTTTTAGCTCTTCATTGAATATTGTTGGAAATACTGAGAGCGGGGGGTGAATCAATATTTCACTAATTATTCTTTTTCAGCAACTTAAACATAAATAAAAGATACATCCAATGATTCTTAACACAATAACACATAACACTTGATATGATTACGGGGAAACCTTGATTAGAGGAAAACCCCGGTGGCAATTAGTACCCACAAATATTTTGTACTAGTTTCTTATGATCCTTGTTAAAAGATCCTTAACCCTGTTAGGAGTTGTCTTTACAATGTATGAATTACAGTGACCTTGTTAAGGGTTGGAACCTGTTAGGAGTCTTTTACAATAACCCTGTTAGGGGTGGTGGACTTACTGTCAAATGGTGAAGGCTACAACCTTTTGGATCTTTGATACACACTGTATCTGCAAGGTGAACTGCTGCTGTGACACTGCTTGTCTGATCAGTTCCTTTTGTGCGCTGATGCTTTAACCTCCTATTGATCTATAAAAATATCTTGTCTTCACTCTGAAATCTTCTTATTCAATATCTATATCATCAACATATGATAGATATAGCTTTGCTGCTTTTACACTCTGCTCTGCTTTTCTTATCTCTGGCTTTCGCAACTTCTCCGATCACAAATGACCTTCTATAAGTACTTCCTCAAAAGATACAAACATTTTGGCTTTATGAAACCTTTTACCATCTATCTTTATCACTTAAATAACCATGCAACCCTTCATTAAGCTAGCTTAACATTAATTATAACTTCTTTACTCAAACCAAATAGACACGTCTTTTCACACAGTCCGCTCCACCAAATTAGCTCTAACTTTTTTCTTCTGATGAATAAATTCATGCACCTTTAACCACATATTATTAGATCACTAAAAATAACTAATCCAAGGATGCAAGTCCTAAGGATATGTGCAACTCCTATACCAAAACAATCTCTGTCGGCTCTTTCCATGATCTCTGTCTTGTTCTGGCATTCACTGGTTGTACCTCTTCAACTGGTTGTATCTTCTTCATACTTGCAGATCTGATCATGCTCTCTTAGATTTAGAATGTACACATACTCAAAATATTATCTTCCAAGGTGCATAGAATTTGAATAACAAATGAACACATGCTAATCAAAACTATAACAGTTTGTTCCTTGCTCTATCATGTTCTTCTGTACTTAGCCAATTTCTGATCTTCTGATAATGTGTGCTGACTCCAAAACTTCATATGACTTTGTTTCCATAATGAAAACACTAAATATATTCATATACACTAGTATAGTCAACTTTCCAAAAATCTCCCCCTCTGTCATTAATGGAAATAAAGGAATATGGTGAAGTTACTATCTGTACTCTTATACAAAAACTCTCTATCTTATATCTCCCTCTTATCATATACCAGACTCCATATTCTTCATACTCTAATCCTCCTTTTACATTAATGAAAAAGGTGATAAAATAAACTTCTATGTACTTACTCAGCATACACATCTAGATATGCAATCTGCAACTTATGGATCTCTTTCTCAAAATGCAATTGGTGAATTGACAATCTATGGATGGGCGCATAATGTATATTGTAGCTTCTTCATTTTATCCAAGTCTATGCTAGGACCTTGATCATATGACATGCTCCATATTCTATACATTACTTTACTCCCCCTTTGATATTATCTTCTCTACCTTTTGCTGCAAACTCTTTCAAGGATGCTTGACTAGCCTTGAGTGAACTAAGATCAAGTGTAAATTTGCTAACCAATTCACTGAGCCTCTT
>MU227527.1:7027684-7039407 GCA_018584345.1 Thuja plicata | reverse complement strand
CTTCTTCATATACTTCTCTTCTGCAATAACTGATTTATTTTTCATGACTCCTTCAGATTATATACTCCCCCTTACTTATTTACTCCCCATGAGTCTAAGTCTATTATGGGTGTCAAACTTGACAACAATGATGATGAATTGTTCATCACTTCAGTCTTCTCTTTTCTGCTTCCTTTCCTGTGATATCTAAAATCAATAGATCTTCTTTCTAATATAAAGACTCTCAGTCTCTTGAGTACTCACAAATGTTTCTTCAAACTTGTCTAGATCAATATCCATTTCTACCATTGATACTTCAACATTATCAATCACAAATGTATCCTCCATGTACTTGGCCATGGGCACAGAATCCTGTGGACCTGTCATAATATTTTTATCTACTTCTTCACATGATATTTCAAATTGTATCTTCAATCAATTCTGCTCTTACATGAACGCTCTATTGTTGTATTCACACTTAGATGATTGATAATAAATATACACTTCCAAAGATAACATCAGGTCGGCTCCAAAAAATATATATCTCCAATGGCTATACTGATACTTTCACATAGAACACTGCTCAACAAGATTTTGATCAATTCCACTTCATGAAATTTATGCGCTGAAGCATACTGATAAATCACTTTTGAGACATCTCAAAGAGTTTCTTGATATCAATCTCTACTGAAGAATGTAATTGTGATGCTTTGCTACTCAATTGTAGGTGCTCCTTTGATTATCCAATTGCTTACTCAATTGCTAAGTAAGTTTTCAACTAATTTCCAAAATGAAATGTCCGTGCTTGGGCTTTGTTCCAAACTTGAGTGACTTTGCTTAACAAATGATGATTATCAATCTCCTTTCTTCATTGTTGAGAACAACTGTAATGCATTAACAATACAACTACTAGGGCTTCTATGATCTCCAATCATTTATTCTGACTGTGAGTGAGGACTTGGTGATTTCAAAGTAGGTTTCTGCCATTAATACTTTCCACGTGGACACAGAAAGCAACTGTAACTTCTGTTCTTGTTCTTGATAATAATTTAGACTGTGTTCTCTTGCATACTGCATCACAATGTCACAAAACAATTGTAATCCAATGCGCATACTCGGAGGTGAGTATACCAGCCACGCAGGGGTTCAGAGCTAGAATAGCTCCCCCTAAGACCATGAGGGTTAACTAACCAAAAGTAGAAGGTGTGTCCACTGAGGATGTATCTACTACCTTGTTCTCTTCATTATCCTTCTTCACTTTGACCCATATTTTATCTAATTTATCTTTAGCTTCCACAAACTTAACTTCTCTTGATTCTTCAAACAAAGACTTCTTATGATTCTCTTGTCCTTTTGTTCTTGATCTGCAAGACCTTGAGATGTGTCCAACCTTTCCACATGAATGACAAATGATAGGAGGTCTGATGTTGTTATTCATCATGCTACATTGTTTGGCTGTGTGTCCATTGTAATTATATATTTGACATGTAATGTTCTGAGGGCTTATAACATTTTGTTGAGGATAACTTCTTTGTCTTTGTTGATTATGATTTCTTTGATTATTCTGATTCTTGTTCTTCTGACTTGTTTCACAATTCATAGCTCTATGACCAAATTTATTGCATGAATAACAGTAACCATTGAAGGGTCTTACCTCTTTACAATTCCTTGCAATATGTCCATTCTTGTTATAGGCATAACAAGTATGATCAACTAGCTTGCATTCATCCTTAGGTGGTTCAACATTGTCTTTAGTCTGATTTACAATCTCCTTACTGTTTGTGATGTCCTTTGGTGCTTTCATTCTTTCTTACATGGCATCAATCTGAATTTGTGCTTCATTGTATCCTATACCGCTGGTATCTCCTTTAACCTTTTTAGAATACAACTATGATTCTATCAGATCCTTGCTTGTGTGTAACTTGTCAATATGATTCTTTGCTACAATTAATTCAGATTCCATCTTCTCTTTGTTGTTTCTTAGCTCCAAGATTTCCATGTTTGCTTGTCTCAGTTCTTCATCTAACTGCTTGTTTGCTTTGACTTGATCATCATAGGCATCTTGATTGTCACATAGATTTTCATATAATTCTTCAATCTGATCCTTCAGAGATGAATTTTCTTCATTCAAATTTTTGACTACTTCTCCCAAATCATTTGAAGAATAATTCCTTAATTCTTTTTTCAGTTTCTTGATAAGTGTTTGCATGCCATTAACTTTTATTTTAAGATCTTCATTTTATTTTTCAGTTATGTCAAGTTCTTCAAGTGTTGCTTCAAGATTCATTTTTAGGTGTTTCATTTCTTCCTTTTCCATGATCTCCTCAAGTGGTTAAACTTATTTGTTGAGGACCAAAGCTCTGATACCAATTGTTGGAAATACTGAGAGGGGGGGGTGAATCAGTATTTCACTAATTATTCTATTTCAGCAACTTAAACATAAATAAAAGATACATCCAATGAGTCTTAACATAAGAACACATAACACTTGATATGATTATGAGGAAACCTTTATTTCAGGAAAACCCTAGTGGGAATTAGTACCCACAAATACTCTGTACTAGTTTCTTATGATCCTTGTTAGAAGATCCTTAACCCTATTAGGAGTTGTCTTTACAATGTATGAAATACAGTGACCTTGTTAAGGTTCGAACCCTGTTAGGATTATTTTACAATAACCCTATTAGGGGTGGTGGACTCACTATCCAAGGACTCACTATCCAAATGGTGAAGGCTACAACCTTTTGGATCTTTGATACACACTGTATCTGGAAGGTGAACTGATGTTGTGACACTGCTTGTCTGATTAGTTCCTTTTGTGCACTGATGCTTTAACCTCTTGTTGATCTCTACAAAAATCTTGTCTTCACTTTTAAAGCTTCTACTTCAATATCTATATCATCAACATATGACAGATATAGCTTTGTTGCTTTTACACTCTGCTCTGCTTTTCTTATCTCTGGCTTTCGCAACTTCTCCAATCACAAATGACCTTCTATAAGTACTTCCTCAAAAGATACAAACATTTCAGCTTTATGAAACCTTTTACCATCTATCTTGATCACTTAAATAACCATGTATCCCTTCATTAAGTCAGCTTAACATTAATTATAACTACTTTACTCAAACTGAACATACACGTCTTTTCAAACAGTCTGCTCCACCAAATTAGCTCTAACTTTTTGCTCCTGATGAATCAAGTCATGTGCCTTTAACCACATATTATTAGATCACTAAAAATAAATAATTCAAGGACACAAGTCCTGAGTATATGTGCAACTCCTATACCAAAACAATCTCTGTCGGCTCTTTCCATGATCTTTGTCCTGTTCTGGCATTCACTGGCTGTACCTCTTCAACTGGTTGTATCTTCTTCATACTTGCAGATATAATCATGCTCTCTTAGAATTAGCATGTACACATACTCATAATATTATCTTCCAAGGCACATAGCATTTGAATAAAAAATGAACACACGCTAATCAAATCTATAACAGTTTGTTCCTTTCTCTGTCATGTTCTTCTGTACTTAGCCAATTTCTGATCTTCTGATAATGTGTGCTGACTCCAAAAATTCATATGACTTTGTTGCCATAATGAAAACACTAAATAGATTCATATACACCAGTATAGTCAACTTTCCAACAAATATGATTCATGATTTTTGTTATGATATTTATCACTACAAAATTACTTTTGGATTAGTAATTGATGTTTTTATACTTGTAGTCCACTGCATTACTTTTGCTTCATGCTTTATTTGATGTGAATGTCTCTGAATGAATATCTATCTCTGGGATGATCAATTGTTCATGCTTCTTATAATTTATGTGCTTCTTCATGAATTTGATACACTTGATAATGGTAGACTCTTTTATTGTGTTCATTCTTTTCCTTAACAGTTTCATCATAAATTAAAAGATAGAAAAATCAGACTAGGTTGTTTCACATTGTCCTCCATATAAACCTTTTGTTCAAAATTATTGTGATCACCATTCTATGACATTTAATTTATCATAATGTACCTTTTTATTTTGAGTCATATGATTACTACCTTCCTATGATGAAACAAATGTTGAAATAATTAGTCTTTAATTTATATACTTTCACTACTCTTTGACATGGTTGCTTAAGGATTCAAACTTTGTTGCAAATATGTTGTAGCTTTCCTTCTGAATATCACATCACTTCATAAAATAAATTTCTTATCCATTGGATATGAACATTTTTCCTTTATGAAACCATGCTCTTCCTTTCTTAAGAATTGTAGTTTTGAGTGTTGATAAGTAGTGCTAGTGACGGGTTTTGTGAGACATGTCTAGAAATACATGCTAGAAAGTAGTTTTAATGATAAAGTGTGAGGGCATGAATTTCAAGCAATTATTCTAGTGATTTTTTCTTCTTCTTATTTTCTTTCAAACATTTTAATTGTTTCTCTTCATAGAATTGTATAGTTTCGAATATACTCGTAGAAACACACAAACAGCCCTGTATCTAGTCATTAGAAAGTTCTAATTTATAAATTTCAATTTTAAAGAAAAATAAATAGCAGCCTCATCCCATTACATTCAATGGATTGCAAGAATTTGAGAATTTAATACTATGGGTTACATATTTGATAATTTTGAGTGATATTGAATGTTGTTTATTGGTAATATAGGCACAACCATGATGAGATGAGATGTCAAAAAAAGGAAAATAAAAGACCAAAGAAAGGAAAAGAAGAGATCAAATAAAGGAAAAGAAGAGATGAAGATGACGTGGTTAGCATTCTTTCTTCTTTTTGAAACTGATTTGTACCAGAACACAATAAAAACATAGATTAGAGAATATGAATACATTAAATCATTTGCTACGCTTTAAGCTATAAATTTGCAGGAGGTTCCTTAACATAAATTATTGCATAGTTAATAGAATATTTATTGTAGAGAAATAGTTTGAACATAGTGTTCTTAACATATACTTGATTTAACATATACTTGGTTCTCCTGTTGAAACATCTACATTTTTGACAGAAACTTACTATGGCATGGCTATACATCTAACAGGTTCTCTCATCGAAAAAAATACATTTTTGATAGGTAATTATGATGGTAGTGCTATATGTTCAATGGATTTTCATGTCGGAGGTTCACTTCATTTCCATCAGTATTTTGACAGACATATTGATAGATTGACTACATTTTTGACAGAGAGATACGACGGCAGTGCTATCTTTTTGACGGGTTTTCCTGTTGGAAAAACTATATATTCGACAAGTATTTATGATAGTAGTGTTATACATTCGACGGGTTATCCTGTTGGAGGGTCACTTGATTTCCTTCGACATTATGACAGGCGTAACAATGGATAACATTGAATTTGCAATAGAAAGTTATGACAGCTATGGAATTTATTCAATGGGGTTTCCTGTCATGCAATCAATGCACGTCTGATGGTATTCCAACAAGCAGTCTGTCAGATAGGCTACATGTGTCATTGGCATTCTGATAGATGTACCATATGAAATGCTATTATAAATTGGATATTAATGTGGTAAGGTCCGATGGATACGGTGTCAGAATAGCGACAGTTACCACTTACGTAGCAATTTCTAACGAAATAACTGTGATGGTTACATCTGTCAAAGTATCAACAGATAGTCATCAAAAATATGATAGATAGCCATCAGAATTTGGCCTCAAATGTACTAGTGATGGTGTTTGTAATTTCTCTTAACAATGCAGATTTATTTGGTGCACTAGTGAAATTTGTGGATACCATTCCTCACGTGGCTTTCTACCTCTAACAAGGGTTTCCATGGGAAAAAACTTGAATCTTGTATCTACTTTATGTGAATGATTTATGAGCTAAGTTTCTATATTGCATTTACTTTTGCATGTTTGATTTTGTGGAATACATTTAAGATTTGTTTTAAATTTGTGGGTACATTGATTCACTCCCCCCTCTCAATTCCTTTGAAGACTAACAGTATCGTCATGTTATTTACAAATATTACACCTTGAGGGTCCATGAAATCCCATCTTTTGGAATCTTTTTTCTATGAAGATTCATTTTTGTAAGGCTACTTATGTGAAAAGGCCTACTTTGGGTATTCCAAACTTGTTCCAACAAAGATGGAGTGGCAGTTATGTTGCATGATTCTCTTGAATATGTAGCTTTGCATATCCTTCCTTCACATTATATATTCCCTTCTTCAATCCACACTATACCAACTCATCCTCACATCTTATTAATGCTACATTTCTATTTTTTAGTTAATTTTAACAAGTAAACTTTCTAAGCATCCAATCCCAAGTCTAAGTAGTCTTTCCATTGAGATTTTATGAGGCATAATGAACCAAATATTCCTCTACATGAGGGTCCCCACTATTGTATTAATATTGATTTGATGTTGTGTGTCTTAGTTTGTATATCCAAATTGGGAAAGCTTTCCAAGGAGTTTGACCAAAATAGTGCCCTACTCACATTGTGGACATCCCATGAAAAATGATCTATAATAGCATCTTTACATTTATGCATGAAGTTCCAAATACTAGATCCTTTAGGGGGACTATCAGTTTTCAAAACACTTTCTGGTATGTCACCTACCAGATATTTTCTTCGCAAAATATTATCCCAATTTCTATTGCAATCCTTATACATCATCCATACCAACTTAGCCCCAAGTTCTTTATTTTGAATGGATTGGTTTCTAAGTCAAAATCCATCATCCTCCTTGTTTTTGCATACAATATCCCAGGAAACCAAATTAGTCTTATCATTTTCTCTAGTTCCTTGCTAAAAGAATCTCCTTAGTGTCTAATCCAGTTTATGAGATACCCTTGAAGGAAGGGCTATACACAATAATAGACATATAGGCATGGATAAAATAATTGATTTCAATATAGTCAATCTTCTATCCCATCAAAACCATTTCCCTTTTCAAGAATCCATCTTCTCTCCAATCTTCATTTTAATATTGTCCTAAAGTTTGTTGGTTCTCAGTCCTTTGGCTTGTGATATTCATAAATAAGTGCATGAAAGATATACCTATTTATAATCAAACATCTAAATGATCTCCCTTTCCAATTCAATAAGTGTATTAAAGGATAAGACAAAGGATTTGTCTCTATTTACTTCTTGAAATGTGGTTATGACATATCTATTAAGAATGTGTTTCGTGTGGAAGGCTTCCCTTCTCTTTAATATCCAAAATAGAATAGTGCCATCAAAAAATTGTTGATGTGTCAATGGAGGAAGTGTGATGGTTACTTCTAATCCTTATAAAATACCCCTTTCCACCCCATTTGTCAAGGCTCTTCCTAATGATTCTACCATTATTATAAGTGTGAAAGTTGAGAGAGAGTTTCCTTGACGTATACCCTATAAAATTTCAAAGAAACCTTTTGATGTGTCATTTACCAAAACAAATAATTTAGGTGTGGAAATGTATTTGTATATCCAATCTATCCATCTACTTTTAAAGCTAAAATCCTTAATTGTTTTGACTAGAAACCTCTAGTTCACCCTATCATAATCCTTTTTGATATCTAATTCCACAATCATGCCTGGTTTCTTAATAGTCTAAATGGGGTGGATCGCTTCTTGGGCTATGATTACTCCATCTCAGATGTACCTCTTGGGCACAAATAATGGGTCAGGAAATTATTTTGTTCCTCTATGATAAAATAGGGTATGTCCTAAATCAATTCTCTCTATGCTAACAAATTAGTTCCTTTAGTTGGATTCAATATATTTTGAAAGAAGGATTTTTCCATTTTTTCTATTTCACCTAGGTCATCCACTCTTGTGTCATTTATTTCCTTCAAGGATCATATATGTTTAACTAATATCCTTCATTTTGTACTATTATGGGAAAAAAAATTGGTGTTTTTGTATCCTTCCTTGATCGAGGATTCCCTAGAATTCTTCTTCCAAAATATATCTTATTTGGCAAGTATGTATTCATATGCTGCCATTAGGTCTTTATCTTTGAGGAATGACTCTTGATTCATCCCATTTTTAATGAGTAATTCCCCAAGACTTTGAAATTCAATTTCTATCTCATTTTTTGACTCAAAAATATCCTTGAAGACAACTTTGTTCCATTCTTTTAATTTAAGATTTATCCTTTTGAGCTTAGATAAATATATGAACATTTTTGTAACCATCTCAGAACTCTTGGCTCCACCATTCCTTGATCAAGGTCTAGAAATTTGGGTCCTTAATCCACTTATTTTCAAACTTGAAAGGAATTCTAAGAGGATTATCTTCTCCTATTATTTCTAGGATCAAACGGTAGTGTTTTGAACTAGAGCGTGGAAAAATCTAACATTCAAAGCCAAAGGGAAATATTCCAAGGTCATCACTAAAGATGAATTCATCTAAATTTTTTTTAATGGGAAAAATCTCTTTCTCCTATTGGTCCAAGCATAATTCCCATTTGAGAAAGGAATTTATAAAATTTTTTACTCGTTTCTTTCTACCCTTTCCATGAAATCCCTTTGTGATTGTGTTTCTTTGTTCACACCACCAAATTCTCACAAATCCTCTAAATTGCATTTAAATCACCTCAATATAGAATGTGTTGATTATGTAAGCCAATTACTAATTTGTCCAACTCTATCCATAAATCTTTTTTATTTGTGTGTACAATCTGTCCATAAACATTAACTAATGTAAAGGACATATTTGAGCATACACTCTTTAGTTGAGAATAAATTCATTTCTTTCCCTCACTTCATTTGTATACATCCACCAATTTTGGATCCCATAATAATGAAAGTCCCCTCTTCACCCTATGTGCTTGTACTACAAAATCTTCTCATATTATTGTTTTCTTCTTAAAGACATCAAACTCAGTGTTGGTCATCTTAGTTTCTTGAAGCATTACTACTTATTATTGATCCATAACATGGTTTTAGTCTGCAATTGACCAAGAACTACCTGTTATGGGTGTTTAAGCCCCTCAAATTCCACATCATGATCCTCATTTCTCCTTGGGAAGGGGGGATCACTTCCCTAGTCTTAGCATCCAAGATATTTTGGCTTGCCCCTTAGCCTTTCCATCTAAGGTCCTCGGTTCTTTATTTGATTTTTTCTCCCAGGATTTCTTCTAATCATAGTTTGGTATAGTCTTATTTATTAGGGTTTGACACAAACCCAACTTTCCTTCCACCATGCCTTTCATTTTTTTTGTTTCCATGTCTTCTAAATCACCAAAAAGCAAATTTTATTCATTCTCCAATTTTTCTTCATCGTCTAAACCTTCAATAAGGAATCTCCCTATTGGTGACTAATTCCATACATTCTCAGTGTTAGAGTTGTCATATTATAGCTAATAATTAATTTATTTAATTATCAGTCTATTATACTCTACACTTAAGTTAAACTTAGGCATCTTATTATTCTTTAGGGTTTTCACCTTTAGGGTTTTGGTATCCTTTTATAAGGATTCCCTCTTTGTATTTTATTCATTCACTTATTGGATCATAATGGAGAATAGATTATTATATTGAGATTTTTCTCTCTCATTTATTTTTCTCAATCATTGCTTCTCTTTCTCAGATCTGTGATTACATGCCTACATAGCTTTTTCTCTCTTTCTGTGATAGGTGTTTGCATGTAGGGATTCTTGGGAGCTATGGGGTTATTCTTTGTCAACTCCAACATGGTATTAGAGCTTCAGATCTTCATGCCCCTGTTCGTTATTTGAGAGGGTTTGGTCGTATTCTTCAGATCTATATTTTTCAGAAGCTTTTTATGTGGATTTAGGGGGGACCTTTATTTTTGGTCATTTTGGGCTCAAATGGACATCACCGTTGTGCTCAAAGCACCCAAAAACCCTAGAATCCATATAAAACTTGTCCATTTTGGACAACTTGGCTCAGAGGCAAAAAAAATTTGGTTTCCAGTGCCATACGGGCATGAAAACTGAGAAAAAAAATTTAAAAAATCAATTTTTAATTGTTTTTTGGTGTTGAAAATAATGCCCCCAATGCATTTCCAAATGGCACCACTGCCGCGCCACCGCCACTAGCTGCGCCCTTCTCTAGCTCTGCGAGCTCTGCCGACACCACCAGCAACTGTGCCCTCCTTAGTGGCCCGCCGCTCCACCCACTGCTCTGCTCCAGTGCTCTCCACCTCCCAGCCCCCGCCGGCCTGCTCCACCGCTCCACCGACCTCCACCTCCCGATCCCCGTCGCTCTGCCGACCTCCGCCTCTCGGTCCCCGCCGCTCCGCCCACCCAGCGGGATTTTTAAGCCCTGCGGGATTTTACCGCTAGCAACAATCATATGGGCGACTGGGAGCTCTGATTTGAGCCCCCTGCATGCGCCATGTGCCCAGGGGCTAGCTCTTTTTTAGCCCCAAGGGCTTAAACCCTATTTTTTTGGAGCTTTCTGACCTCTTGGCACTATTTTTGCTCTATCTGGAGCATACGGAGGTATTTTTCCAACTTCCTTATATCATCAGAAAGCTCTTTCCAAGAAATTTCTGATGGTGGAGGTTGGGGTTTTGGGTTCTACCATTTTGATAGTGTTTTTTTTGTCAAAGTTTGATGTCTATTTTTTTCCTTTCGAGAGCCATATCTTGCTCATCCGAACTCTATTTTTGGCAAGCCAGATATCGTTAGAAAGCTAGTTCAGTGAGCTTTTCATTTGTAGAGGTATTTTTTCTAGATTCTTCCCCAGGTTCTTTCTCCTCTAATTTTTTCTCTTTCGCACTCTGGTGGATTACTTTGGTTCTACAGGTCCTGGGATCTCTTCTTCTGCTCTTCTGGCTCACTCTTCTTTCTGACTTTTGAGCATTGTATGTTTCTCTTATGTAGAATTCTCTTTTCTATAAATGCACTGAGATAATGTGCCTGCTTTTGCATATCTAGGATTTCAAAACTTTGTGTTTGTTTGTACTCGCACTCAGTTATAAAGTTCCATGGGGGGTTATGATGTTTTTCCTTTTGTGCTCATCCACCTTTGTCAAGTGAGCGTACCTTCCATGACATTAGCCCATGTTGTGTGTTGATGACACCACCCTATATCCTATGCTTGTACTTCTATTGCACTGTTGGTGTTACTGATTCTTCTTCTTATAGATGTTTCTGGCATTCATTTCAGTGTTCCTGTCACCCCTCTCCCTGTTCAGCATTATGGGGGGGTTCACTTGTTGGCTCTATTGCTTCCTTGGTTCAGTAGAGTGATCTATGTATTTTGTTTTTGTTCCTATATAATAGGCAGATGCAGTGGCTAGGCACCTATACATTCCAGTGAGATGGATCATCTACTATATAGACACTCGTTCTTTCCTACTTTTGGAGGTCACCTCTTTGATTGATCATCTCTTCAGACTTTGTCTTCTCTACCTGGTCATGCACTATTTCAGTGGGGATTTTAGCAGTTACTTCAGACAGTGTTTGTAGCTTCTTGCTTCGGAGATGCTTCTTGCTCTTTCTTTTTCCTTTCTTTGGGACTTTCCCTAGATTGGAGGCTTTGTTTCCTTCATCTAGTTTATTTCTTGTACTTGGGTACCTGATCAGGCCTAGTTTCCAGGACCCATAGTTCCTTTCATGCATTTTGTTTTCATGCATCTGTTAGTCCTTAGTTGTTTAGCTTCTCCCTAAGTTACACTTAAGGGGGGATGTTAGAGTTGTCATATTATAGCTAATAATTAATTTATTTAATTATTAGTCTATTATACTCTACACTTAAGTTAAACTTAGACATCTTATTATTCTTTAGGGTTTTCACCTTTAGGGTTTCGGTATC